>BPLR01015016.1:0-36185 GCA_021605095.1 Caerostris extrusa | reverse complement strand
AAATGGCAGAAAACTATTTTTAACCTAAATAAATGTTTTCATACGCATTTAAGACTCGTCTTAAATTTATGCTGCACTAATTTTCGATAACAATTAAGAAATTTTTTCAGACATAGCATGTCATAATAAATAAAATCTTCTGTTTGGAATATTTAGTTCTCTTGATCTACTGTTTATTTATGTAATTTGAATAATCCATGACTAAATAAGATAATTATATATAATTCGAAATTCGAAGATTAATTGTTGGTTTGTATCTTGCAAAATGCTATATATATGCTATAGTTGGCTTAAATGTTTCATTAATTTTTTCCCTTTATTTTATAGTTGAAGAATTTGATTACTAACTATGGCGAAGAAGATGAACAGCAATGTAGTAAGTTTTTCGAAAAATATTTTTTTAAATATGGTGGAGTTTGTCAACTGTTTTCAAAGAAGTAATAAGATCTTTCATTAAAAAACTAATAGAAACCCAGGATTCATTCCTACAACGATTAATATTCAGTATCAGTGTTTTAAGTTTTTCTACAGAAATTAAGGATACTTGGAAAGTTTGATAGAATATAATGAATGGAGGTTGTGGCAAAAATACTGTGTCCGAGAATCATTGGACCATTAAAAATTCATGTAAAAAGAAAGTTTAGAATTGGTAAACATAAGATTTCTCTGTTATTTAAAATATAAAGTTAATATATTTCAATGCAAGATCTCTTGGTTCCCTAAGTACATCAAGACATAAAAAAAGTTTATTTATAGGTAGAATTTCTTCATGTTTATTGACAAGCATTTCATGAGCTATGGCAATCAAAGTTGATATTCATCAAATTTAACTTCATTGGATTTTTCATGGCAAGTTATATAAAATGGATTTAAAAGATCTGTGATAATATTCGGAAACTGAAAAAAATGTACTTGTAACTATTTCTGCTGTTAATTCGATAATTCCACAGAAGTGGAATTATCGAATTTATTCAATAAATTTATTAGTAAATTTAAAGTGCTTTTTTTTTAGTAAATTTATTAAGTGCTTTCCATAAATTTAATCTTTCCAATTATTTTTATTAAGAGAAAGGGATCTTACATTGAAATTCAATAATCTTTGTGATTATAACAAAGGTGAGTTATTTTATTTTTATCTCTTTTAACATAATTTGTAAAGTGTTCAATAATTCTTATGGTGCCTTGCATTATTGAGATTTATGAACCGATTTATGCAGATCAAGATATCAATTTTTAGATTTTCATGGGCCACACCAGAAAAAATGAGTTGTATAGACCACCCATAAAATGCACACCTAGCACTAACGATAGCTGATGAAATAAATGTATAATTATTATAATTAATTAATTGAAAGTTTCATTAATTCATAATTTGTTATTATTAAGAAGTAGAACGAAAGACAGAAACATGAAATTAGTGGGACGAGGTAATTTGACATTGTTTTCGTAACACTAATGCTTCGATATTTGGTTTAACGGAATTGAAAGATTGAAATTATAAAAGTTCTGGATTCAGTTTTCAAGCTACTCACCAGATATTTTTTGCTCTAATTTTTTATTCTTCGGATGCTTTATCATAGAAAATTGCTGCTCACAAATATTGGTGCTTCTGAATCGCAATGATATGAATGAGAGTGATGATAGTAAGAGTAGGAATATTTACCTAAATGAAGATATATGCCATAAAAAATCCTTTAAATAGACACGATCAAGTTATTAATGTCGAATTGCAACTCAATGAATTCCATTCGAAAATTAGTAGTTAACTTTCTTTGTCGAATAAAAATAGAGTTGCAAGTACGTTAAAAGATTGAAGATTTTTCCAAAAGCTTAAACCTACATGAAATTGAAAAACATTAGGCCATATGTTTTCATTGTTTATAGGACCATGCTAATTAACATAAGTTAATTTTTGCCAAGAAATGATTATTTTAAATCATATTCTCACTTTTATCATTTGCTTTTATGATTTGGTTTGAGAATTGTTCTTAAGAATTCTATCATTAAATTCTAATAACATTAAGTGATTTATGATTGAGATTGAATTTTTGTAACAGATTCTAATGTTAATTAGCTTGCAACATGGAATCTCCATGGAAGAATTTTGAGAGGCATTACTAACTTCTATTTATCAAAGTCAGAAGATGTACATGTAATTAAGCGTACCAACAGGCAAGGATTTATTTTTTTTATTTTTGATTTATTTTCCATAAGAATAAATCAAAGTTAAAGATTTCGGAATTTAAACCACAGTTTTCAGGACAGATAATTAAAAAAATTGATATTCAATAAAAAGATTTATTGAAATTTATTTTTGGCGACTGTGATTCAACAAATAAAAAGAATATGTTAAAATTGAAGCAACATATTATATTACAACATAAATTTAACTTTAATTATGTGATAAATGTGACTTTCAGCTTTATTAATGCTTAAATGCAATTAAATAATATTTGTTCACATAAAATTCAAAACATTTGTTCTGATGCATTCAGTAACTGTTTTCTTTTCTGTTGCAGGAAGAATTCAAGGCAATGTATCAGGCATCAGATAATAAGGACGCAATAAAAGTAAGAAATCAAACCATTTCTGAGAAATAAAAATAAATGTCAAAACTAGTTATGATAATATGCATTATAAGTAAAGAATTTTTAGAGAATTTAATTTACACTACAATGCAGATAATAAAAATTCCAAATTAAATTGTATCTTGTCGTTAAATTAAATTAAATTAACGACAGTTACTTATTATATAAAATTAACTAATAATAACTAAATAATTTAACTTACTATTAAATTGTTAGTTAAATTAAAATTATATTATTTTAATTGTATAATAATAATAATAATAATAATAATAATATATATATATATATATAATATATATAAATATATATATAATATATTATATATGAATATATATAAATAAATATATTTTTTATATTATAATATATATAATTATAATATCATTTATGGGGCTTGAATGGCCGAGTTAGCGCATCTGAAATTTCGGGCTGGATAATGTATCTTTAATAATTTTAAGATCTCGGTCTAAAGGATCGTAGAGCGTTGCGGGGGCATTGTTACTCCGCGTTCGTAGCTTATCTTCAATCACAACCTGAAAAATGCAAAGTTACGTCTGAACGCATTAAGGCATAAACCAAGCTAAGTGTTTGAAGCTATTTTTTAATTTATTTTTATAATATTATGCAATAAAGTTAGTTAAATTAAAATTTTAAAATTTCTTAAATGGCTTGAATTTTTTTTTTACCTCAATCACAATGAAAAATTTGATTAAGAGGAATAATATTTTTTTTTTTTTCATCCATAAAGTTCAATGTATTTTCATATTAAACTCATCTGTCGGTTTGCAATAACACTTTAATTTTTGTAGATTTATAAAAAAGAACAGTTTTAATTTCAAATCGTAAATAATTTAATTTTACATGAATTCAGTTTTATTTTATGAAACTTGTTTATTACAAAAAAAAGGCTTGGATTTAGAATTTTTCAAATAAATATTCATCGTCCTAATTAACTTATTATATATTTTTTTATTCTAATTCATTTTGATAAATTAAATTATATTTCAATTAATTATATTGTATAATATACGGCCATGAATTAAATATTAAAAATATAAGGATTTTATTAAAAATATAAGGTATTTTTTAAAAGCATTATATATGTATATATATATATAGATATATATATATAAAGGATACATTAATTATAATAAATATAATTGTAAGAAAAAAAAAAAACAAAATAATGGTCAGGAAGAAGTATAAGGAATATTAATTATAAAAATATAGTTATGATAAGGAATAATAATAACTAAAAAATGAGAAAGCTTACGTGAATTATAAAAAAAAATATATGTGAAAAGGATAGTAGAAGGAACCAAAATAAACTTTTTTTGAGTTATGAGTTTGGAAATGCCGAATTTAACAGCTGAGGGGCAAGTAAGATTAAAGAGGTGAAATTAAAAAGAAGTCCAAATGGAAGTAACAGACTTTTAAGTTGGCCTTCTTTTACAATAGATGCTTATAACAGCTACGTGGATTGATAAGTTTTTAAAGATTCCATATAATTATCTAATTAGTAATCGCTCATTGTACAAGTTTTGAGTATCTCGCCCCAATTTTTTATTTGTCCTATACATTACATGCATATCTGCGTACTCCGAATTCGTGCAGTGATGTATGCTGTAAAAATTCTCAGTGGATCATTCCTTGTTGAATGTCTTTGGGAAGACTTATGCTTCTGCGAGATGTTATAAAGTGAACTAAACAACATAATTTAATAATATTTTTCTAGTTCAATATTTCCCGACAATTTTTTTCTCTCCCATATTATCTTTTACAATTTGGTGAGATATTTTTTTGAGTATACTAGATATTTTTTTGTTTAATTTATTTTTTAAATATCCTTATTGGATAATATTTTATCAAAAATATAACATAGTTATACCTAAGAATAGATTCAGTTTTATGAAGTTCAAAATCTTGTTTTATATATAAATCGATACAAATTAAGGATTATGCTTAATAAAATTGTTTTCAATTTTAAAAACTAATATAAAATCATTACTTTATCAATTTTTGTTTTCGATGATTGAAAGATAATTTTTTATTTATTTAAAATGATACTTTATATTAATAGAATGAAATTTTCTAATTTGTTTTTAAGTAAATAAAAGCATAATTTAACATTTTTTTAAAACAATACATCAAAAGTATCACCTATTATTCAGATGTTTGTTAAATATTTTTATACAACAGTTTTTGTTATAAACCAAATATTATGAAAGAATTAAAAAAAAAAAAAACAGCTGTAGACAAACTATTTAAAAAAATAATCATAAATGAATAATTAATTTTTATAGGAATGTGGCTATAATTCAGTGAATATTCAGAATAATTTTCGAAATAGTTTTGCTATTAGCAAACAATGGGTAATGTTATTAAATTTATGATAATGAATTAACGAATGAATCAAGACGAATGATTCACAGACGTGTGAATCAAGACGAATGAATCGCAGACGAGTGAATCAAGACGAATGAATCACGGATGAATGAATATGACATGAAATGAGTTTTGAATTGGGATGTATCATACACTCAAGAGCCAAACCATTATGACCACCCCTACATTTTGCAATGAACTCGCCTGGATGACGTGAAAGGCACGTGATCAGGTGGAAGTGGTATTTAACTGGTATTAAGTGGTGGTATTAATCCATGCCAAGGCGGGTTGAAGCTGTGTTGCGCGCCAAAGGTGCGCCAACTCGTTATTGACAGGTGGTCATAATATTTTGGCTCTTGAGTGTATATGCATATTTAAACTTTCTAAATGAAACATTTAATTTTTCAGGAATGCGTTGGAGAAGTGATGAAAGGAGCTTTAGCCAAAATAGACGACATATCAGAAAATGTCAAGAAAGGATTGAGAACTATGCTGACGAATTGACAGCCTAGTTTAAACCTAGTCAGCCTAGTTAAAGTTTTTCCAGTGCATTCATTGAATATTTGAAATATCACCTTTACGAAGGCGAATACGGCTGGTAAAATGCGGTTATTTTTAAAGTAAACTCCCTCGTGATGTAAACACAAAATCAATAAAATTATTAAATACTAAACCATTGTTTTTTAAATTATTTTAAGACTACAATTAACACAGATGTACAATTGATCGCCAAATATAAAAAAAATATATAGCATAAAAGCAAACTTTTCATTTTTTAATTTATATGTTTTTTAACTTTAAACTGTGGAAAATTCTTTTTTTTTTTTTTTTCCAAATTATATGGGTATTAAAAAATGTAAAAAAAAAAATAATAAAGTCACGTGGGCAGCCTGTGATTGTCATATACTATCAGTGATTTTGTCACAGTAGCCAGAAACAAAGTTTTTGTAGGCAGAAATCAATATGTCTCATTTATGCATATCTATCTATCTGTCTATATCTATATCCCTCTCTCTCTCTCTATATATATATACAGATACATAGATATTCGTGACATTCTGATTTGTTTTTTTTTTATAAATTAATAATGATGGTATAAAAATTATTATATGTAAAGTGTCTCAGCACCAGGTTTATAAGCTTCTGAAAGGGGTAGTGTACAACTAGACTACTCGGAATCACATATTAATATAGGATTGAAATGCGTCATTTTCGTGCATAATCCTCCAGACACGGTAGCAGGAATCCCTACATAGTTCTCGTATTGAAACTTGGTTTGTACTATACCAGATATAATACAGTCTTCTCCACATCTGGGGCCTCTACCGTTCGTTCATGACTCATTATAGTTCTTTAGAAACAAAATTTCTCAGAAAACAGCTGGGCAGATGTCCAAAGAAGCTGTGGCTGAGAGTCTGTTTCATTCGATATTGTTATCTTGCAAGCACTATGCGGTTAGCTCAGCTCACTAAGCAGCTCAGTAAAACCTGATGCGTATCCGTTAGTTCTGCATTCGTGAGATCAGTCATCCTATTACCACTGCATATGTGTGTAAAATGGAAAATTTCTGTGGGTTTTTCTGTCCTTGTCAATGCAACGATCGCTGCTGGAAATTCTAATAAACCATCGGTATTTGATTCCGAATCTCTAGGTGAACGCCACTCCCTTAAGTGTTAAGAATATATACAAGGGGTTATCAAAATAATGGAAACATCTGTGAATAAAAGTGACATTTTTGAATGCGCTTCGTGAGCATTAAAATATAATAATAGCTACCAGTTTTTTTTTAAACAGAAATGTATATATTCTGGTAGTATGTGGTAGCTTTTTTTGAAGTTCTGCAAGTCTTGGATTTATTTCAAACGCGTCAAATGTCGACGTTTCAGATTTTCAAAGAAGCCAAATTGTAGGAGCCCGTCTAGCTGGAGCAAGTGTAACCGAAACATTTCAACTTTTAGGCGTTTCTAGAGGTACGGTGTCTAAAGTCATTACAGCATACACACATCTTGGCAAGACAAGCTCGGCAAAGCAAAAGAGCGGTTGGAAAGAGAAACTCAGTGAAAGAGACCGACGGGTATTGAAGCGGATTGTGATGTCTCAAAAGTGAACAACTGCAGCAGAAGTGACCGCAGACCTCAATCAGTATCTGAATTTTCCAGTGTCAATCATTACAGTTAGAAGGCACCTTCATAAACAGGACATTTACGCCAGAGCAGCAATTCTCAAGCCATTTGTAATAGATGTTAATGCCAAATGTCGTCTACAGTGCCACACTTACAAAACCTGGTCGATTGATAAGTGGAAGAAAGTAATAGGGTCTGACTAATCGTCTTTCACATTTTTCCCTACAACAGGACGGGTATACATTTGGAGGACACCTGCAAAAGCGTATGGTCGTGATTGTCTCCTTCCAACTGTCAAGCATGGAGGCGGATCTGTCATGACATGGACAGCCGTGTCGTAATTTTCTGCTGGACCAATCGTAACCCTGAAAGGAAGGATCACTGGGGAGAAGTATGGAAAATTTTAGGTGACCAGGTCCATTCTATGATGCAAACTTTGTTTCCTGTAGGAGATGGAATTTTCCAGAATGATAATGCACTCATCCACGCAGCGGGACTTGTCCAATCATAGTTTGATGAGCACGATGATGAAGTTAAACATGTACCTTAACCCGCACAGTCACGCGACCTCATTATTATAGAACCGTTATGGTCTATTTTTTAGAGCTTTCAATACGGAATCGATATCCTCCACCGGCATCTCTCCCAGAACTTTCACAATATCTCCATGAAGAATGGTACAATATTCCTCTAAATGCTATTAAGTACGTATGAATCGATTCCTAGACGAATCCAAACTGTATTACATGCCAAAAGCAGACCCTACACCAAACTAATAAAGGATTCTTTTTAAATCTATGGTGTTTCCATTATTTTGATAACCCCTGTATATATACATCAACTATCTTGTATTATTTGTTCTTATAACATATATACATAATAAAATGTTCAATTTATATATAACATGAATACTGCACTGACGGTAAATTCAAAACTTTTATGATTAACTGAGATATACGAAAGAAAGTTTCCACCAAAGGGATACATTTTTGTTTTTTGACATTTTTGTTAACATAGCATAGTGGATACTAAAGACAAATAATTTATTCATTATATAATTTAACTTAGATTATCAAATAATGGCACCGGTTTTACTGGTGAACATGCCGTTTGATCTACTTGATTGGCATCTGTTACTGTTTTCATTACCTTGCTGAATCTTATTGCCTTGTCATTTAAGACGGCGGTGATCCGAATTGAATATTGCTCATATATTTATATTTTTCTGTTAACTCCAATCGATCCATTATCCTGAAACGAACTCTAATAACCTATCGACTCTTGGAAGCGATATCGATTACTGGACTAGAATAATGTTTTAATCTGATATTATAACCTTAATGAGTGAAAATCCCTTATGCAAGTATGAATCACTGTAATTATTTTTACGAATCATTACGAAACTTGTTGAGCTTACACTTCTCAACTTAGTTGTGGTTTTGTTACTGTGATTTATCGAAGTCCTTGTTTTGCTACATTTTCACTTGTCACTGTGATACAAAGATTCCCAAAACATATCTTTTTTAATCGCAATCCGATGAGAAACCAAAATTTTCAGAAAATTCCTTTTTTTTTTTTTTTTTTTTCGCAATTCTTATTCCTTCAAATTGTCACTGTGATACAAATATTCCCAAAATATAACGTTTTTAATCACAAACCGATGCAAAACCAAAATTTTCAGAAAAATCCTATTCTTTCACAATTAAATAATTACAAATTAATTGTGATAAAACGAAACTCATGAAATGATCTATTAGTATTATATTTTTTAATGACTTTGAATGTGTATTCACAATCTTATTTTTTTTTTTTTCAAATTTGCACAACATTACTAACAGTTATGGAATTTAGCTTCCTTTTTTGAAGTAGAAATGTTTGCTTTCCTTTTTTTTATTTTTTTTACTGTAATTCTTCCAGCTGGTTATACAGATGTAAATAGTAGAAAATCTTAACAAATGTTTTTATGTGTCATCTTGTTTTTTTTTTTTTAAATAATCGCAGAAGGATGCCTGCTACTCTTAGGTATTTTCCAAGATGAATCGAAATAAATAAGAAAACACCAAATTTCGATGATTCAGACATATGGCTAGATTTTACAATAAGCGTACAGCAAAATGATGTGGCAATTTTCCTCGATCAGTTATACTGACATATAAAAAAAATAACTTCAAGGTTTAGAATCATATTTTACAGCCTTTGCAGCTGAATGATAAATTTTTTATTATTATTTTTCAAGTATTAATAAAGAAACAATAACTTCAGTAAGACACAAATAGAAAATGGGCTATTATAATGATTTGAATTATACACCAAATAACTTTCCTATAATACGTTTTCCAGGTAAAAAAAAAAAAAAAAAAAATTCTTATTAAGAGCTGTAAAATAATATATATATATTTTTTATTTCCAATGGCAGATTATGAACAGTTACAGCAAAAAGAACAATGAAAAAAAAAACAGCAGCATACAACAAATACAACAAAACATGCTGAAACAGAGTTCATTAATCTAACAATAATGCCAAGTTGCAGATCTTTTAGCCACTAAAAAGTGTTACCAGGTGCACCACGGGGAGGTAGACCTTCTGCGCACCCGTAAAATAATATGTAAACATTTACTTTTTACTTGTCTTAATAAGTATTTACTATTTAGAGCAGCGGTTTTAATAAATAGTCTATAGGAAGAATTTAGAGAGTATATGAGTTTAAATGACTATCTAAATTATTATTGGTTTTTAAGTAAACCTAAATTTAAGCAATTTACTCAAAGCCTAAAGCAATTTACAGTTTTCCGTTTTAAGTGAGGTTAATTTTAATTAAAAAGCGCACAAAAATGCATATAAATATGCACAAAAATATTTTTAAAAATAAAATATGCACATAGAAATGTGTGAGACTCATTACATAATTTTGTAAACTAGACAATATGTACAAAAACTAATCTACAAGTACTACTAGTATAAAGAATAAAGAATATTTAGTTTTCTGCTTGCTTAATATAAGATAACACGAATAAAATATATTTTTTATTACATAATTTGTAATTTTATACCGGTTCAATAAACACCACAGTATTAATGGAAGGTAAAAAATGGATTCGTTCCTATGAATGATTCGATTCGAGGTAGATATGCTGCATAACCAATGGACCACGTGACTTCATTTGTTTAAAGAAATTTATATGTAAACTCATGAACTGATCTAGGAAGTTGGTTCTTAATGTTTAAAATTTAAATTAAAGTTTAAGAATTAAACTTTGATTTATTATTAGATATGCTTGAAGGTTTAAAATCATCAATATTAACAAAAAATTATATCTATAGTGATAAAGAATGAACACTTTTAGTGATATTTATTGATATGATTTACTCTAAAATAGGATATCATAAAATAAAATAAAAAATAGAATATTTTGAATCATATTTTGTGATTAGGACAGATAATAAAATCAACAGAAGGCTTCTAGATTAATATCCTATTATATAAGAGTTATCGTATCATATTATCGTGTCAAGTAGTTTACAAACCATCTGGTAAATATATATATGCGAATATCATTGAATGCCACTGAAGTGCATACCATATGCATGCAATATCATGTTTAATTTTTGTTATCTGTACTGTTGAGTCTCGATAATAATACTAGTTAGATGAGACCGTCAACAATTTGAACAACTAAAAATCTGGATTAAAGGGATCTTCTTATCACACAGTGATTAAATGCACTAAAAATTCACGAAAATCTAAGACAAAATCAGTTTTAAATAATTAATAGCAAACACACATAACAAAATTCATTTTATATAACATCACTTTATTTTTTGTTAATGATGGGAAGAGTCACGTTAAATCTGTAGGCCGGAATGTCCTTTGGCAAGGGAGAAGGAGATGAAACCCCTATACACCATACGTGGAAATGTTCAGGCCCCTTAACAAGCAATGCCGTATAAGAAGCTTCTGCGTCTATTGCAGGGATGTTATTTTGCATAGAAATAATTTTCTTACAATGTTGTCGCGTAAGATTTTCTTGAATGGAGTGTTCGGCTATGTAGTGTCCTACCAATTTACTTCCACTTATATTTTTATGATGTTTTCTGCATAAAAAATTATTTTTCCGAACCTACACGTGTTTTCATTTTCTTCTAACAATATCTTATTTCTGTGAGTTCCAAAACACGCGTCACACAAAATTATCCACATTCATCACAATTAAAAATGACTCGCCTGAAATGTAACGCCAGCAAGCGAAGGAGAAAACGAAGATTTCATGAAAAACAGAAAGTTCCGATCGGAGTAACTTGAGTATTAAAAAATAAAATTGTGATAAGTATGCGATTCTTAAAAAGAGGAAGGAAGAAAAATCTCCAAAAATTTAATAACCCATATAATCCATATGGATTATTAAAGGATAACCAATAAAACCAACCTATAACCTATAAATCATAAAACCCATAACTCATAAAAATATTAATTGAGCATGAAATTGAATCGCTAAAAAAAATTTTAGAAAAAAAAATAAATTTTAATAATAAAAAAATAATAATTTGAAAAAAACATTTTAATAATAAAAAAATAATAATTTGAAAAAAATAACATTTGAATTTTTTTAACTTAATGGAGCTTGATTAAATGGCATTATTGAGAATCTATAATAATATAACGGAGTTTTACTAACTTTAATATATTGTACAGTTTTGCTCTTTCATTTTAAAAATTATAATATGAGAAGGCTATATATTAGCCATATATATTATTCGCCATTATTTTTAATTCCATGAACTCATATGTGCTGTTATTTAGATCTTTACTAAAGAGTTATTGATTTAGAACATTTTAAATTGGATTACATTAGTATAAAAAAATCAACGCTTTAAAACTGTTTATGTGACTATGACATCATACGAGAGTCAAAGACAGATGTCATTCATTGCTGTTCAAATATTTAAAAAAGAAAAAATTCTGACATCATTTGCTGTTTAAAGGAAGTAAAAATGACAGCTTGCCGTAATATTAGAAAGGCAAATGAACAAGTTATATTAGATTGAGTCAGGTAGCGTTAAAATTTACCATTTTAAAAACGCGTACAAAGAGGAAATTAATTTTTCTGATAAAGTTAAAAAAAATATTTAATTAAACAGAATAGAGATGACAGCATATCACATCATTGTGAAAGTCTATCACTATAAATTTAGTCATCATTGTAAGCTCACTAATTTTTTGTGGCGATTTATTTACAAATAAATACTACTGTGCCCAAAAAGTAAAACCAATTTTTTTTCAAAAACTTATTATTTATTCTTCCAAATTTATTTCATCGCCTTTAAAGTAATCCTCTCCGGACACAATACACTTATGCCAACGTTTTTCCCAATCCTCAATGCATACTAAAAATTCATTGGCCTTCAAAGCGCGAGCCGATTCACGTTGAATCTCTTCAATCGACAAAAAACGCTGTCTCCAGAGTGGTCTTTTGAGTTTAGGGAATAGCCAGAAGTCGCACAGTTTGAATACGGTGGTTGTGGAACGATATGGGTTTTCATTTTTGTTCCAAAATGAAACCCATATCGTTCTGTGAACTGGCGCATTCAGTGTTTTCGGTACCAATCCAGATTTGACACCTTTGACGCCCGAAATAGAATAGACCGATCCTTTTGAGATTCCATCATCATCAACAAGGTATATAATTGTAAATAGACGGTTTGCAAGCACCAAACCATAAATTTTTTCCGACGTGAGGCAAACGTGATCTTCAAGGCAAAGTGGTATTTTGAGTTTAGGGAATAGCCAGAATACGGTGGTTGTGGAACGATATGGGTTTCATTGGGGAGAATGGCAATGTGCGGAAATGGCTAGGGACAGGAATAGATAGGGGCGAGAATGGCTAGGGGCGGCAATGGCTAGGGCGGAATGGCTAGGGTTGAGTATGATTAGGGGCGAGTATGGCAATGTGTGAGAATGTCTAGGGGCGAGTATGGCAATGTGCGAGAATGTCTAGGGAGCGAGAATGGCAATGAGCGGGAAAAGCTAGAGGCCAGATTGGCAATGTGCGAGAATGGCTAGGGGCGAGAATGGCAATGTGCGTAAGCGACTAGAGGCGAGAATGGTTAGGGGCGGAATGGCAATGTGCGCGAATGGCGATGTGCGTAAATGGCTAGGGGCAAGAATGGCAATGTGCCGAAATGGCAATGTGCTTGAATAGCTAGGGGCAAGTATGGCAATGTGCGGGAATTGATCGGGGTGGGAAGGGCTGGGGCGAGATTGGCAAAGTGCGGGAATGGTAATGTGCAGGATTGGCTCGGGGTGAGAATGGCAATGTGCGGAAATAGCTAGGGGAAAGTATGGCAATGTGTGTAAATGACTAGGGGCGAGAATAGCAATGTGCGGAATGGTTAGGGGCGGGAATGGCTGGGGTGAGAATGTCAATGTGCGGGAATGCTATATGTGGGAATGGGTAGGGGCGGGAAGGGCTGGGGCGAGAATGGCAATGTGCGGGAATGGCTAGGGGCGTGATGGCGATGTGCGGAAATGTCTATATGTTTGAATGGCTAGGAGCGATAATGGCTAGGGACGAGAATTTCCATGTGCGGGAAGGGCTAATCGCAAGAATGACAATGCGCTGGATTGGCTATGTGCGGTAATGGATAGGGGCGAGTATGGCATTGTACGGGACTGGCTAGGGGCGAGAATGGCAATGTGCGTGAATGGCTAGAGGCAAATGCGTGAATGGCTAGGGAGAGGATGGCAATGTGCGGGATTGTCTAAATGCGAGAATGGCCATGGGCGATAAGGGCAATGTGCGGAATGGCATTGTGTGGGAATGGCTACGGGCGAGAATGGCAATGCGCGGGAATGACTATTGGCGAGAATGGCATTGTGCGGGAATGGCTAGGGGTGAATGCGGGAATGGCTTAGGGCGAGAATGGCTATTTGCGGGTATAGTTAGGGGCGATAATGGCTATGTGCGGGAATGGCTAGAGGCAAGAATGGCTAGAGGCAAGAATGGCTATGTGGGAATGGCTAGGGGCGAGAATGGCTGTGTGTGGAAATGGCTAGTAATGTAGTAAGTTCTCTGTGTAATGTATTGAATCTTTATTTTAATCTTTAATGTATTGAATGAATTTGATAGAAAATAGGATAATTTTTATTGCATATTTTATTTTCGTAGTCAAAGATTTTAATTATTTGAATTTTGTTTCTTTGCAAATGTTGTGTGTTACGTTTGATTAGTTATTGTTATAAGTACTGTATAGGATGCTGAGAATAAATGTCCAAATAAATGTTCTCGACTTTTTTTATTTCTTTTCCATGCCACATTCTTTATAAAGATTAGTACGCATCACACCATGTTTCATTTAACATATTGATTATCACAGTAATGATGTATTTTATTATCTCTCACGTAATTTACAAACTTTAAAATGGGAGGTGAAAGGGCCTCATAAGTGGAATAGCCTAGGGCCACTTTTCTTTTCATCTAAAATTAAATCATTGTAATTCATCGTCATTCTTTTCATCCGGTCTTGACCATTTGTACAAGTCACAAAAATTCATGTCACATTTTAATAATCTAGTGGCGCCATCTAATATTCAGTTTTTCAAATAAAGTTCGATTATTACAATGATTGTTATTAATAACAGAAAAAAGCTAATTTCAAATACGTACAGTTGGAAAATATTTATATTTATGTAAAAACATAATTTTTATTATTAATTAATGAAATTTACAATGTCCATTGAATTAATTTTTAAAATTTACTTTTAAACTTTCAAAGCAAATTTAATTAGTAGACAATAGCATCTCGAATCATAAATTAATAGCATATTGTTTTGATATTCTTTGAAGTCAAAATACATGTACTTGTTAAGTTGAAAAATTTCAATGTGTGTTTACATAATATAAATAAATTATCATCTATACTTTTACTCCTTCGAATGTATTCAAAATCATTTATTTTAGTAAAATTTGAGTTAATGTGACATTGAAACCAAAAATTTAATGATTATGGCTCTTAGAAGTCATATTTTAATAATATTTATTACTAAAATTAATTATACCCGATAATTTCGTTAGTTTTTTTATATAACATTCGAAAGATATTTTAAAACTAATTTATAAAGACTGAAATATAATTGTAAATTTAAAAATATGTTTAATGTTTGGCTCAAATTACAAAAAGGACTACACATCAGGTTATTAACATGTATAGTCTAAAATCATTCATAAAGTATACCAAAGAAAATTTAGAAGAATAATAGCTGATTTATGAAGAATAACAGAGTTTTTATTTCATTGGTGGCGTGTGTTGCAATCGCTGTTTCAAACTATAGTACTAAATTATTACTGTGCCCAAAAAGTAAAACCAATTTTTTTTTTTTTTCAAAAACCTCTTTATTTATTCTTCCAAATTTATTTCATCACCTTCAAAGTAACCCCTTCCTGACACAATGCACTTACGCCACCTTTTTTTCAATCCTCAATGCATGCTAAAAAGTCATCGACAGGGATGGCCTTCAAAGCGAGCGGCGATTCACGTTGAGTCTCTTCACTCGACTCAAAACAGTGTCCCCGGAGTGGTCTTTTCAGTTTAGGGAATAGCCAGAAGTCGCACGGTGTCAATACGGTGGTTGTGTAACGATATGGGTTTCATTTTTGGCGAAAAGCCACGAAGAATCAGTGCAGTATGAGCTGGCGCATTCAGTGTTTTCGGTACCCATCGAGATTTGAGGCGTTTGAGGCCCAAAATGGAATTCACCGATCCTTTTGAAATTCCAACATCAGCAGCAATGTCTCTAATTGTAAATAGACGGTTTGCCAGCACCAAATCTTTAATTTTTGGATGTGAGCTTCGTCGGTTGAGGTGAATGGCCTACCAGAGGGTTCTTCTCTTTCTGCCTTCTTTGAATTGTTTATACCACTTGTAAACATTTCTTTCCGATATAAGAATGCTCACCGAACGCCTTCTGCAACATTCTATACGTTTCTGCAAACAAAATTTAATGCAAGTTCTTTGCTCAATTAATTCAGTCATTTCAAAAATCCCCGGAATTAGTTTTAGCGTCTGACAAAGCCAAGCGTAACTTAATCGCTAATTTGACGCCAAATTTAGTAGATGCAGTAGCGACGTGCCAGCACACCTAAAAAGAATCTTATATTAATATTCCATTTCCCCGATTAAAGATTTCCAGGTTTTATACATTACACCATCTTACAAATAGTTGGAATATTGAAAGCTTTCGACATTCCTTCCAGAAATTATTATTTTTCCGACAATCATGATATTCTATGATGTGACTTAAAACAAATGCGTTGGTGTTATACATGATTAATCCAACAAGATTAAAAAAGATTTATGGGTTTCTAAACATAGAACAAGTGCTTTAGAATTGAACAAAAATTACTAGAATCATTAAAAAAATAATTTTATAGGAATAGTAGAATTACCAAACTAAGAGAGTTGCTTCAAAATCAAGAAATTGTGTATGCCAGATGGATATATAATAAATTAATAGGCTGAAATGTTTTTTTTTTTTTTTGTTTAAAAATAACTTTTGGTTTAAAACTTAAACTTATAACAAATAAAACTTTATCCCAATAGGCAGTGTGATTATAAGCATACCTTCACTTTTTCAGCATTTACACAGACAAACATGTCCTATTTTTTTCTAATTTCCTTCAAATTCATCATGATTATTTATTGTATGCATAAGGACATTTCTTTAATTAATTTATAAGCGACAAAGAAAAATTATAGACATTTGAATAGGAGTATTTATACAACACATTGCGATCTAGGGAAAAATAACGTGAAAAAAACTTTCTCATACTTTAAAAAAATAATATATGCAATATAAAACCCATGGACAATTCCATAACTGGAGTTTTTGTCATTATACGGCTATTTAAAGAATTCTAATAATAATATTTAGTTTAGATTTCAATTTCGATTTATCAACCATACAAACATCTAAATCGAAACCAATGATTTTGTTTTATCTTTTAATATGTTCATTAAACAAATGGAATTTTTATTATTTTTTTCTTAAAGAATTAAACAAATATACACTATATAAAAATAAAAATTATGCATTGATACATTTCTTTTAAAAATAAATATCTCTTTTAGACAAAACTCAACAGTAAAAAAAAAATCTTCACAATTCAAAACTGCATTAAAAACAAAGAAAAAATGCACTTCTAATGCTTATTTTAATTATTTTAATAATAGGATATGTTATAATAATGTAACGTGTTAATTTTTTTCCGTAAGAAGAAATATTTACACACCCTAGTGCAGGTTTTGTCAGCTTTATGATTTTGTGGTAACGTACCAGGTTACAGGTAGGAGGGGTTAGATTTGAATCCACTTACGGCTTCAATTGGAGTCACTGCAATTAGAAACTAGGAGACTCGATGGCAATTGTAACAATATGTAGAAGTGTCTTGCCTCCAGGGGTATGCTGCATGATGGAAATTTTCCGGAAAACAATGATGGAAATTGCCCTAAAGGGTTTCTTCAAAAACAATGCTCTCCCTTCACTATTTGTCGAATAAGCGATTCGCAGTATACAGTAGTGACACATTGGCGGTATTTACAACCTTTACAAAAGGTATTTTCAACCTTTTACCTTCGTTAGACAGCATTTGAGGGTGAAAAACTTTCCCAGGTTGTATTTCAAGAAATAAATACTCTCTTTGGCCAGGTTAAAAGGAAAAATGCATCATCTCGAGGTACACATACATAATTGGGCACATTTACCTATATATTCAAAGAAGACGTGGAAAAAAAATCGTTGTCCATAAAATTTGTTCATGACTTTACGAAGAAATCAATTTGATGGATCAATGTTTGCTTGTGATGCCAACAAAATTTGGACGCATTTTTTTGGAATAAAATCGTCCTCTTCGAAATCGTTCCTCTCTAGGCCTGTCGTGTTCAGGAGGGATTTCGGTTTTGTTGGAGGCACTTTTTGACTTATTAATCTATCATCCCCATCTCAGACTCAAACGCGGGAACATTCAGTCTAGTTGACGTTTCGTTAAGCAGAGCCCTGTGCTCTTATCATCAGACAGCTCAAAGTAAATAAACTAAATATAAAAATGTATCGTGTTATATTTCATGTTAGCACGAAAAGAAGTGACCGGAGAATCCAGGTTGACAGCACGTTGGGTTGTTACAGTCAAAGGTGCTTGGTTTAAAACTCAATAAATAATTGAACCGAAAGCTTACGTGTCTATAAAAATGATAGGCTTTATACATTTTTGGGTTAGAATGTCCTACTGTTGGGTTTGAGAAAGAGAAAAAAATGCAATCTCCTGATGCCACTATTGGAAGTATACGTTCGAAATTGCGATATCGCAAAGTGGGTGCAGTGTGGTAAGCCTTTGCGCCGAATCTTCACCATATCAGCCGTTCTAATAACTATAGGTGTGGTCATAGTGCATGACATTCGAAAACAACAGCTTGAAAATAAAAATTAGCAACCTGTTCTTTTATAATTTAAAAACAAAATACTTCAACATTTCTCCGCATGAAACATTCGAACATTCGAAAGTACTCCTATGAGTGCTCATAATATTCAACGGATGACGACATTACACTGGACTCCCATGACAATGACCCAGTTTCCAGATAAGAAGAAGAACAAATGTTTTAATAATTGGCGTAGCTTGTCTGTCTACGAATTCGGGGCCGAGCTGGTGAACTATTCGAAAAATGAAGAATTTGGGTGGAGTTCATTTTAACAGCCAGAAGGATAAAAAAGAAAAACACATCAGAGTGTATCAGAAATGTTTATATTTTTTTCTATAAAAATATCACAAAATAAAGGACATATGTTGCTGTTGCAAGCATTAACTTTATGGTACAGGTGGCAGATTCAAATGACGTAAAACATTCAGAAATTTTATGCATACATATTCAAGCAGAAGTATTTTTCTTTTCAGGTTTCATTAGCAAGTTTTATTTATTTTTATTTATTTTACACTTTAAAGCTGTTTATGCAAAAAGTGATTACGAGATTCAAAAATAAATGTTTTAAAAGATTGGGTGTGAAAGTAAATCTAATAATGATCGTTAATGATAGTGTAATTAGTAAATAATGAGTTAAATATTTTTTTTCTCATTATTACCAAGCTTTTTAAAAAAAAATCAGAATTTTAATGATCAACTACACATACTATCAAAATTTAGAACATTTTAATGTTTTTAGATTACAATAAAATATCAGTTTTTTTTATTTAAATACAATGCAAAATAAAAAAATCCGATATTTTATGGTTTTTTTTTTGTTCTTGTATATTTCTAAGATGTTAGATTTCATGCAATTTTAATTGTTTTCCATATCCCTTAAATAAGTTAAATAAAATATTAAAAAAATGTAAACTTAATTTTAAAATTATTTAGTATGCAGTATAAAATAAGATTTTTTATGGTTTAGAAACGTTATTCTAAGTCTAACAGAGTTCATATATAATATAACCAAAGATTATATACATTTAATCATGTGATAATGCATAAAATATATTTAGATTTATTTTATTAAATGCATTATTATACCTTGACGTGCAAAAGAACATAATGTAATTTAGTATAAATAACATACTAGGAAATACAAAAATTAAATTTGTTAATAAATGTATGTTTTTAGTTAAAAAATCGTTTCGAAGTAAAAAAAGTCAGCAAATATATAAAAGTACTTGTTTTTAACCCAGAACATTAGTTGATAGATACACCTGTTGAGAAAAATCGCCTTTTTCCCTACCAATTGAATAGGAATTCAAGTATATTTAGTATATTCCTCTAACTTATCGTGGATGATTTAGTGTACGTGCACCAGTTTTATGTAGAAAAATTATTTAGAAGAGCAGTTTTTAATGTACTACCTATAAGGCAAAGCGATGAGTATTAAAAAACAAACTAGATATTATAAATGCATTTCTATAAATGTTCATATAATTGTTGGCTTTTCTGCTTCTTACTATCTACTTATTTAAACAAAAAAAAAAAATATATGTAAAAATTTATTAAAACAAAAATAAGCAAAGAGACCCACTTTTGGTATTATAACCCATACTCATGAATTATTACATCACTTTATTATCATTTTTTATACTAAAACATTATAAATATCAATTTTCTAATAAAACAAATTCTTTAAGGTTATTTTAAACGGTTAAAAAAAAAAAAAAAGGTCATCATAAAATTATTTTGGTAAAAATGGAAAAATTCCGTATCTCTGATATATATTGCGACCATTTGGTTTGGACTAATGGAAGATTTTTAAAGTTATTTTAAACAGTTTGAAAAAATAAAAAGTCATAATAAGAACTATTCACAGAACAAGAAAAACTTTTTACAATGGAAAAAACTTTATATTATAAACTATTCACAGAACAAACGGAAAAACTTTACATTATAAGAACTATTTACAGAACAAACGGAAAACGTTACTAAGAACTACTCACAGAAAATAAACGGAAAAACTTTTTACATTATAAAAGTATTCACAGAACAAATGGAAAAAACTTTACGTTACAAGAACTATTCAAGAACAAATGGAAAAACTTTACGTTACAAGAACTATTCACAGAACAAATGAAAAAAATTTTACATTATAAGAACTATTTACAGAACAGAACAAATACTCACAGAAAACAAGCGGAAAAACTTTACATTATGAGAACTATTCACAGAACAAACGGAAAAAATATTTACAGAACAAACGGAAACACTTTACGTTATAAGAACTACTCACAGAAAACAAACGGAAAAACTTTTTACATTATAAAAGTATTCTGGACAGAACAAATGCAAAAACTTTTTATATAAGAACTATTCACAAATAAAAACTTTACGTTACAAGAACTATTCACAGAAAACAAGGGAAAAAATTTACATTATGAGAACTAAACAAACGGAAAAACTTTACATTATAAGAAAAAAACAAACGGAAACACTTTACGTTATAAGAACTATGAAAACAAGCGGAAAAACTTTACATTATGAGAAGATTCACAAAACAAATGGAACTTATAATAAGAACTATTTACAAAAACAAACTACTCACAGAAAACAAGAAAAACTTTACATTATGAGAACTATTTTTACATTATAAGAACTATTTAAGAACAAACGGAAACACTTTAATAAGAACTACTCACAGAAAATAAACGGAAAAACTTTACATTTCACAGATGAAAAACTTTTACATTATAAGAACTATTCAGAACAAAAAAAACTTTACGTTAAAGAACTACTCTGAAAAACAATTATAAGATTCACGGAAAAACTTTTACGTTATAAGAACTACTCACAGAAAACAAACGGAAAAAACTTTACATTATAAAAACTATTCACAGAACAAATGGAAAAAAAAAACTTTACATTATTCAAGAACTATTCACGTTATAAGAACTAGAAAACAAAAAAACTTTACATTATGAGAACTATTCAAAACAAACGGAAAAACTTTACATTATAAGAGCTGAGATACATAGCAGCTGTTTATTATTGAAAATGGTTGCGACTAATGTAAGTTCTTAAAATTTATTTTATATAGCTTGAAAAAAAGATTATTATAAGAACTAAACACAGAACAAGTAGAAAAAAAATTGTATCTGGGAAATATGTTGTGACTATTTATGATTGAAAAATAGAACAGTTGTGACTAATGGAAGCTACTGAGCATTTTAAAAGTTTAAAAAAAATGTCATTATTCACTGAAGAATTATTCATTGATCAAATTGAAAAATTTTAGTCCCGGTATGCATTGCGACTATTTATGATTGAAAATGATTGCAACTTACAGAAAGTTAAACCGAACTTGTAAAAGTTTATTTTTGCTTCAAACGGAAATTTTACCTTTTCTTATGATGTGGTAAAATACTTTGTGAATGAATTCAAAATGTTTATAATGTTTTTTTTTTCTTTATATAAACCGCAATTTCAACTTTTAGAAATTTTATTCTTTTGAAAATACTTGGAAAAATAATTTCAAATTAGGTCAATGGCAACCTTTTTATAGTTAAACCACAAGATGAGTATTTAATCATCATTTGCTCATAAAGAAATGATCTAATTTTTAAATTTATGATGTTGAAATGAAGCAATGTAAAAATAATTTGGAAAGTTTTATTTATTTATTTATTTTTTTTTTTTTTTTTTGAAAAATGCTGAAAACCAAAAGTTGTGGAAAATATGTGAAAAAAATAATGATTCATCGATTTAGGGATTTCAATAAATATTAATTGTATTATACATGAATAATAGAAGCATTGGTATTTGCAATGACAGGCGAAATTCAACTTTCAATTCAATTGAGAATTTTTTTTTGGGGAGGAATCAATATTTTAAAGAAGTAATAAAACGGAACATTTTAACTATATGCAGATAATGAAAAAAAAAAAACTATGATATTTGTGATATTTATTACAACTATATTGTGATCCCTTAACTATTTTGAGGATGATTATAGGAGTTAGTTATGCTTTTTAATTTACACCATTTTTATGTGAACTGACGACGTTTGAAGTTCTACATACTTTTGTTGTTGCTGCAGTCTATTGGTAATATTATATTTTAACAGCAGAAATATGTAGCAAATTCATAGTTATTCATGGCAGGGAGGAGACTTCTGTAGAATACCACACTGTGGAATGAACACTCCAAGAGGAAATCTGAAGTGTTTCTACCATCTTTTCCTCCTCTCCTCCAAGAGCCCTACAGGAAGACCTTGCACATTACCGACATAACGTAGGAGCATTCAATTAGGCATCAATTGTCAAGTTTCAAACCAAACATCCTAAGCTAGGATGGCTGGGGGCTGTGTGACCTAGTGGTCATATAAATGGTTGGGGAGTCCAAGCTAGGATGACTAATGTGCATACCTATTCGTTCTGTTTTTCTAGTTTCCAAAAACAACTTAAGTTTTGAAAACATTCTACCCTGAAGCATGCACACACTTTTCATTAACACTTTATTCCAGATTAGTACCCTCAGGGGAACAATTATCTTTGTCTGCACCTGATATGGGACATTCTACATCTACAGGCTAGAGTGTTCCCATACAGTTTGAACTTGGTGGTAAGCAGAGTGAACTTTTGAATTAAAGATACCGAAATCGCAGTTTGGTAAGCGAGCCCAACAAACTCTTTAATGTTTATGACAGTTATGATTATTATAAATCCATAAGCAATAAAAATAAGGTTCAAAGGATTAGTGACAAAAAGTAAACACCCCTCCAGTGGCCATGTCTATTGGTGTTCGCTCCAGGATATGATGTTGGCAAAATGTTGCTCCGGTCATAAAATGAGAACTTAGCATGGCAGAGGCTAAACGTGAAGCAATAAAAAGCCAATAAATTAAAAAACCTATATTTAATTGATTAGTTGTAAAAAATGTGTTATTAAATGATTGCATTAAGATAGAGTGCACGAACACTTTAACGTTTATGACAATTATGATTATTATAAATCCATAGGCAAATGAAGATAAGTTATAATAGAGTAGTGAAGTAAATAAACACATTCTCCCAAAATGTCACGTCTATTGGTGTTCGCTCCAGGACATGGTGTTGGTGAATTGTTGCTCCTGTTATAAAATAAGCACTTAGCAGATCAGAGGCTAAACGTGAAGCAAAGCCAATAAATAAAAAAAAACCCATATTTAATTGATTAGTTGTAAAAAATGTGCTATTAAATGATTGCATTTAGATAGCAGCTTTGCATGAAACTAATGTTTAAACTTCTCGTAGCGATTAAGCCAATTTTCCCCACATAATTGATATCCAAACGGTGTCGTCTATCAATTTCTCATCAACAGTTGAAACTAAACGACTTCTTTTTGTGAGAAGAAAGGATTCCGAACCGCCGTAAGGTGCTTTTTTTTTTCAAATGTGTGTGCGAAAAAACTCTTTATCATGAAACTGCCGAAAAATCGGTGTCACACTTTCAGCCGTTACGGACCACCACCGCGCATGCGTTCCGCCGAAAGGGGTTTACCAGTCCCTATGTAGGCCAACGTGTTTCAATTGTTTTTGGTTTTTTCTTCCTCTCGGGAAAAAAAAGGAATGAATGAAATAAATAAAGAAACCAAGAAGAAAATGGAGATCGGCTCTCGGCGGCGAGTGTAGTATCAGTCAGAGTTCGGACCAGCATCGAAGAGAACGCATGTCGAATTTTCTTGTGTGTTGTTATTGTGTGCTCCAGTTGTGATTTCTCCTGACTGGCTTGGTAAATAAAAGAAAAAAAAGGATTAGAACATGATGTCGATACGAACCAGCGCGCAACAGGTAAGGACCCGGCGGCGACGTTCAATAAGATTTACGCGTTCTTTGGTCTACATTGCTTAATTTTATTCTCTTTGGACAGTTATGTGCTCCGCTATGTTGTGTTTATTTGTCAAGAGTTCTTTTTCCATGAATATATTTATTTGATAAATAATAAGATTTTGTGACATATGTAGTTCATATAGAGATTAAATATTTTTCTGTCTGAAAATTTAGAACTTAATATTACGTTTCTGGAATTTCATTTTCGGAAGTTTTATATTACGTTTTGGAATATTGTCATTGTAATTCAATATATTGACTACATAATAGCAATTCAATATCCTAGATTGACAATAGCAAATATTCAATTGTCATTCTTGAATATTGTTATGTTTATAGAATACATAATGTCTGCATTGGAACAATAGTAAAACATATACGGGTAAAATTTATCCTTATTGGGCTATTATTTTTTATTTGTGTTGAGTTATTTGCTGAATATTTTTCGCAGTTAATATTAATTTGTTCAGAATAAAAAGATTTTTTTTTTTATATACGTATGGAATTTAGTGGGATGATTTATTAATTGTTTCCCTTGAACACTCTAGAACTATATAGTGACATATATAATTTGGACATATAACATATATGTTATAGACATATAACACGTTGGAAAAGTAATTCAACTAAATGTAGATTAACAGTAATTGGTGTCTAATTTACAGCACATAAATATGTTCGCATTTTAAAATGTTTGAACAAAAATTAGAAGAATTGGTGAAAGTAAGAAAAAAGGTTTTTAATCCGATGGAAGATAAAATAGATATTATTCTCATTTTGTACCACTATGTCATGTTCATTTTCAAGATTCCATATGAACGTATTTATTTTTTATTATTCTACACAAGTAACAGAATTTTAGGACATATAGATTAATTATTTTTTTGTCTGATAAATCTCGAACTCAATATTACAAAAGTAATTATTATTAGTAGTATTCAGTTTATAGAATAAATATAAATATACAGTGGAATACAGTTTTCAAAGTATTATATTAGTTAATATTAGGTTTAAGAGTATTGTTATTACGTTTAAGGAATATGGCTACGCTTCTGGAATGTTATATTTGTAACGCGAACAATATTAATATGCATTATAATTAAAGTTTATTCTTCCTAGACTGTTATTTTTAACTAGTGTTATGCTTAATTACCAAGAATTTCCCCATTGTTAATATTTATTTATCGAAATTAATATTTGTTTTTGTTTTATTATGTTTTTTGTACACGTATGAAGTTAAATGTAATGATTTAATTGGTTTCTCTTTAAAAACAACTGTAGAACACCACACATTGAAAAAGTTACTAAAAGTTCTTATCAAATTTATTACATTGTATAAAATCAACAGTAATTTTTACCTAACTTGCATCATATAAATATCTTAACTTTAACGAGGAAAATTTTAGAAGTAAAAAAGTAGTTGAATTGTCAAAGTAAGAAAATAATTTTTTTTTTAATGAGAAGGAAGATAGAATAATTATTATTGTTTTTAACTTTTTTTTTGTTTGGGTAGTTGTGTTCCGCTATGTTGTGTTTATTGTCAAAGAGTTTTTTTCCATGAATGTTTGCATTATTCTTCAAAACTAATATGGTTTTGGACTTTAAAACTAATATGAGAAGTTTAAATATGGATTTAATAATTTTTGATTTGAAAATTCTGAACATTACGTTTTGGAATATTGTTGATAGTGTATTTCTACTGGAACAATATTAATAGAATTTAAGGATTGCTATTTTTTTCGCTGAAGTTGTGTTCAAGAGAGAGCTGTAGTTAAATGTTTTTCCTTTATTAATAATTATTTGTTGAGATTAATAAGATTTTTGGTAAATATCAGCGTAATGATTCTCTCAAATCTCTCTTTGGTAAAGCACTTAAAAGATAATTTCATATTGCATAACATATTTTTACATAACTAACAATAAATTTTATCTAAATTACAGCACATAAATATGCATAGAAAATCAGAGAATTTTCTTACTGATTTAATACATAAAATTAAAATTAACATTTAATACTGATTTAAATGTTAACATAATTAAAATGATTAACATAAATTAATTATGTTAATGCAAGTTAACATTAACATTAACGTTTAATACTATATTAAGTATTAAATTATATTTAGAAAAGATATTATTTACAATCTTCTGAATTACGAATCCCTGAATATTAAATCTATTTTTATCATTATTATGAATGTAGATTTTATTATTTTGGCCACTGTATTTATTTACTATTGGGACGATTTCATTTATTTCAATAATCCTTCGGTACGCTGCAATAATATTTCACGGGATTTTTAGATTACGTTTAATTTGACTATATTTGGGTAGTTATGTACATCTAGAGTGTCGAGCTTTGGTTTTTCAAGATTTTTTTTACCTGAATATATTAATTGTTGAGAATAATGCACTCTTGTGTTTTGTAGTTTCGTATGTAGATTAAAAATTATTCTTTTTAAATTTTCAGAATTTATCATTATGCTTCTGTAAAATTATTAATATGTATTCTAGTTAATTTTTATTCTGACGAACATTTATATACTTTTAGAGTATTGTAGTTATTTTCAAAAGGAATTGTCTTGTATTAACATATTTATTTGTTTAAAATAATATATATGAAATTCTGAATATGGATTAAATATTTTTTCTGTTTAAAAATTCTAGAAATTAGTAACACGCTATACTGCGCAATTAAACTAATTGTATGCGTAACATACATAATAATTGTCATTTTAATTCATTTTAATTTATGGAACTAGTATTTAAATTTAAAACTTACATATATATACAGGAGTTTGCTTTTAATCTCTAAATTATCAATTTTCAAACTAAATAATTCTGGTATCAAATCTTATTAACAAATATTTAAAACTATTTTCATAAATATGATAATGATGAACTGTTGAATACAGAATCTATTTCAAAATTCTTTTTAAAAAGTCATTTTATTATTTTTAATATCTAATTAATTGTGTTATTTCATATTTTTTATTAATTATTTATTACTTATATTCTTTAAAAGACTTCAATTTTTTCTTTTTCGACGATTTAAAGCTCTATAAATAGAAAATATAAATAAATCGATTTTTGATTTCTAAATATCATTAAATAATTAGTAAATTATTTTTTTTTTTTTTTTTTTTTTTTTTTTTGTGATTGATAATTACTTTTAAGTTTTATAAGCTATTACGAAATTAATTTTTAAGGTTTTTGTTATCTTGTCAATTAAAACTATCTCCTATATTTGAGATTGAATGTTATTTTTTATTTTTTAATTTGATTTAATTTAAAATTTTTTTCGTATCCATTTTGCTTTCTCTTTTGTTTGTAGGTTAATATTTTACAATGCATAAAGATTTCTTATATTCATAAAACAAAACGTGTATAATTAAATCCTTTATAAATTTAAAATATCAGATAAAAATAATTGGATTGATTTATTTTAAAAATTTACTCACACGAATAACTATATATTTTAACTATTCTTTTCTTTCAATTTTTTAGTATAATTGGTAGTGACATAAAGTATTATTTTAGAGAGATGATTTTACTTTGCTTTCTTTAAGTTTAGTTTTCTTTATGGTTATTTTTTATTGATTTCCATTGTCTGTATTTTTAAATAACCAACTTTTGGACAAGTATTTTTGACAAGTAATAACTAAAATGTGAGAAATTGCACTCAAAGAGATATTTCGAAATCAATACATGATTGAATTTAGGCGGACTATTATTAGGAAACTAATTGCATTTTTAAGGATACGTAATAAATGACTAAATTCGTTATTCTTTCCAATTTAATTTCAATATAAAAAGAAGTTAGTCGATCAGCTTTTATAATTTATTTTCAAAACTTTTGATTAGTGAAAATTGATTGATGATAACATTATCTATGAATGAGCTCATTGGTGAACGAGTTGAATGAAAACTAACGAATGAGTTGTTCTTTTCAATGAATGAGTTTTAATTTTTGTTGTAAGTAAAAATATTTTTACTATGACGAATAACGTAGTAATAAATGAAACAAATATGTTCTTAGTTTTGAAAACAGAATTATTTGTCATTTATTTCACTTTTATTATTCACTAGTGTGATTTATTAGTTCTTTTCAGTTAATACTTAAAAAAAATGTTTTGATTTGCTTCTTGCAGAAAGAGTTCCCACTTGTGACACTGATTTTTAATTAATTATTGAAACATTTATCGTCATGACATAAAAATGTTTTATTTTTTTGCAGTACACTGCAAATTCAATTCTCAAAATAATTCGAGAACAAGTAACATAAAACATTTTTCCTTTCAATTCCTACTTGGTCAACAAAAAAAAGTTTTTATTTTAGTTACTTTTTATTAAATAACTACAATTAATATAAATATGACAGAATCACACTATTATGGGCAAAATAGAAAGCGAATTTCCTTGCAATTTTCCATTTTCCTTTCTATATATGGTGTTGGATTACTGTTTATCACTATTTATTCGCTTTCTATTTTTTTTTTTTTCGTCTCTAATTTAAGAATCTGATGGTGGTCTATAATTTCTCATTTTATCCATCTTTTGTAATGCTTCATTAATTAAATTTAATGAATGAATTAATATTTGAAAAAACTGCATTAGCATCCAGTGTCATCCTCTACAAGTTTAAAAAATGTATTTGAACTTGAGTGGATGAATAAAAAGTATTTTATTAACGATTGAAAATGTGAACAAGATATATAAATATATACAGGAGAGTGAACTAATAGTAGGAATTGAAAAGGAACTGCTTTAAATACATTTTGAAATGAATATAAATATATATATATATATATTTTAATTTTTTATTTCAATGGCAGATTATTAACAGTTACAGCAAAAAAAAAAAAAAAAAAAAAAACAACGAAAAATAAAAAATAACAGAGAATACAACAAAACATGCTGAAACAGAGTTCATTAATCTAACATAATGCCAAGTTGTAGATCTTTAGCCACTGAAATGTGTTAACAGGTGCACCACGAGGAGGTAGATCTGCTGCGCACCTATGAATATAAATATAGCCTTCATTATAAATTTCTGATTAATTTTTATGTATTTATACACGTGATTCGAAAGGTATTGTAAGATATAAATAGATTAAAAAAACAAAGCTAAGTAAATTAGGAAGAAATCTCTTAATAACGCCAAGATTTGCTCTTCAAAAATAATGACCAAAGGATTGCAGTGATTACGGTGTGGTGGGCAGTTGAAGGAAGTTCCTTTTGTTCGAAATGGTAGGCACCACACCTGTCATTATCCCAAGAATACGTCTACGTCTTTAAGAATGCGGGTATTTAAAATGGAAAGCGCTTTGAAGTTCCAAAGATTGAGACCTTTTATTTATAATTATGGTTTTTTTTATTTATTTATAAGATTGCATGTTAGTTTGTGAGTTGAATGGAAAGAATGAGAAAAACTGTGAAGGTTTGTTTAAAACATTTTTCTCATAGATTGAGATTTTTGCGTTTGGTATTAAGTTTACTTTTCGAACAGTCCGGTGACGGAATAAGAAAAACGACGCTTGAAAAAGGACTTTCAGTGGTAAATTTCCTTTATGGGTGCACACCCAGAAAACTCCCACTGTGCAGTCGATTATCGTAGAAAAATATATTAAAGTAGAAAAAGATGCTTATCATAAAGTTTTAAAGTTTATATCATAAACTTAAACATGATTTTAAAGTTTATATCATAAGCTTAAACATGATATTAAATTTTATATCGAATCTGTTCATTTATAACACATGTAGCCAATCATGACGGAGCCCGTGATTTGTTGCAAGCTAGACGGGCCAGAACAACTGGGCCACTAGTTGGGTTAGTGTTTATTTTTTTTAAATTAATAATAGTTCCACAATAATTTGATAGTTAAAAATTCATAAACGACCTGGAGTAGCAAAAGTCAATATCTGTAGGTTTCTGGTGCTGTAGTGCAAAAATTAAGGTATCAAAAGGTGAGAAAATTTGTTATAAAATAGCTCGGACAAGAAACGAGAACACAATAGAATTATTTTAAAATTTAATTAATTTTCTGTTTATTTAGCTTATGCTCTTTATTAATGTCAAATACTAAATTAATCTAAAAAAAGTATTGGTGAAGAGACATGGTGCAAAATACAAAATATAGGATTATAGTTTTTAATATATAGAATTATTATCTTTTATTTCAAAATTAATATAATTAAAGAGTTTATTGCAGCTAAACTCTACATTTGATGACTTAATTATAGAATTCTAGAACCCTCCCACGAAGTTTCGTTATTTCAGCAACTAGGGCGTGTACTCAACTTGATTTCTTCAAAATTAGCATTTTTAGTTCGTTTTTTAATTGGTTACTACAACTAATTACTACTGTAATGAAAAACAATACAGGAACATTTTTTTAAACTTTTTCTCTTGAAAAATTTAAATACCCAAAGAAAAAAAACGATGTTAGAAATACTGACAAAATAAGAATAAGCAAGAAAATAATAAATAATCAAAATCAAAAAAGTATTTGTTAAGAGTTTTTATTTTTGATTTCTATTTGTTTGTGCAATGCATTTCGCAAAACAAAGGGTTTACCTATTTCTAAAGAGGAACATTTAAAAAAAAAAAAAACATATTTATTTAAATTTTCTTATACTTTTTTTTGTAAAGTAAATTCAGCTTTTGATTTGTTGAGAGCTTTTAATTTAATGAAACAAATTAATCTTATGCTTAAAACATTAATAAACATAATAAATCTTATTGATGTTTAAGTTTTTTGTTTGAAATTAATTAAATGGTTTAGAATGAGAAACTTTTAAGTTGATGAAAAGAGCAGGACAATTTTCTGTCTTTTCTATAAGTAAATAAGGAAAGGTTCAAAAAAATTAGCACAATACTTTTTCTTTTTGCCTTGTCAATTGTTCAAATTTGTGAATGAATGTTATATAAGATATAGTCCAATTATAAATAACTAAACATTTTTATTTATTTAATATTTTTTTTAAATTACGCTTCAAATAGTACAAACAAAAATAATTTCTTGCCTTTCAAAAGAAATTCTTAGCAAAGAATCCAAATACAGTTCTGAGAAATTTAGGATGGCATTAATCCATAAGTAAATATTTAACTCAAAGGTTTTGAGAGCAATTGCTGTTGCTCAAATATTTTCTTTTATGAAATATTCTTTCTTTTTTTTTTTTTTTTTTTTTTGGCTACATGTTGATTCTTCGCAATCTATTGAAACTATAATTAATTAAAGTGTTGTTTTACCCATAAAATTAAGTAAGTTGTTAAATTAATTGAGCCGATATCGTAGAAACTATATAAATATAATATGATTGGTATACACAATAACCATTAATTAGTTTTTTATATTTAACTTATTTCATAATTAAATTCATTAATTAGTGTATATTATTCATTCATTTAATTAATTTACTTATTTATCTTTTGTTAATTAATTAATGCATAGTTAGTTAATTTTCCTCACAAAAAAGTTTCAACTGAAAGCGAAATCTAATTAATAATAAATTTAACTAATTATTAATTTAATTTTTAATAATAAATTTAATTTCAATTATAGAATTACTGATATTTATGTAAATAGCAAAATATCTATTATAATTAACAAAAAAATTGTTGACGTATACATTTAATTTTTAGCAGACGTGTTAAAACGTTAAAAGTATTAAAAATTCAAATTCAAATCATCTTATTTTGTATTAGCTCGTGCATTGATTTTAATTGATTGAATGAGGTTAATTACATTTTCTAAGTGATTTTTATAACAATAGAAATTTTTAACAAAACAAGTTTTTGCCATTTCCTCAAAATTACAATAAACTATTAAATATAATCAAACGTCAAATGTTACGTAACATAGATACTCATTGCATTTGATTAATTCTCAAAGCCTGACTGGATATTTTTATTTTATTCATTTGAGGATTGGAATTAATAAAATAAAAAGAAATTTGAAATTAAATTTATGCCCATAGTGTAATACGACTATTAAAAAGAATTTATTTTAAAATAAATATAAAAATATAAGTTCCTATAATTTTATTGACAAAATAATGTAAATAATATTAAATGAAATCTTTTTAATATTAGTAAAATTTTAAAAATCAAGGAAATAATCTAATAGATCTTGCTCTTTCTTCTTCTTCATTGACGCGACAGCCCCATGGTGAACCAATCAGATTTCAAGTCAGGAGATGTTTTTTTTCTTTTTTTTTTCCCGGGGGGTAGTATTGTCAGCCCTACTCCCCAACTCTCAACAGTCATATTAGACCGGGACCTACGATTTAAAGTGAATTCGAATCAAGCTACTAACATGTCAGGAATTACCGGGACTCGAACCTGAAACTTGTGGCACCAAGAACCAGAATAGATCTGCTTTACCATAATAATATTAAAATATTTTTATTGAATTAATAATAATTTTTAGTTGAATAATGATACTCTTTCAATTCTCTGAAAGAGGGCTCTGATTGTTTTAAGATTAAATACTTATAATAAAAAAGAAAATTTAATGCGGCCAACTCTTATGTTGTCATAATATTTACGAGAAAAAGGAAAAATAATAATATATATATATACAAAAACGAACTGCAAATGTTTTAGTAATTTCAAACAAAAACACATTGCATGACAATCATTGAATAGTTACTATTCCTTTAACAGTAATTTAAAACATTTTATGAATCTTAATTTAGGGATAAAAATTTTATTTCATATTTTTAATGTCATAAATAATTTAAAACGTTGGTGAGAACCCGAAATACGATGGTGAAAAAAAAAAACAAAAACTGATACAGCTACTATTGTTTTTCTCTTTAAACTCTGTAAACTTCAGTCCAGCTTTTTTTATCTTTAAGCTTTCAAAATAGTTTTAAAGTAAAGTGGCACGCATTTACACGGAATGTACTGAATAAATTAGAAACAACAAAAAAAATTGGTTTGAAGAATAAATTCGTTTCGCATTTTTAAAAAACTTTTTTATATAAAGAATACAAATCAATCAAACACTTGAAAGTAAATACTATGTTACTAATAATTAAAGAAGGAAACATGCATTTTTAAATGAATGTAAAAATTAATTTTATTTTGATAAATTGAAAATATTAGCTTCTTAGTGAAATGAAATTATTTACTTTTGCTCTCCCAAAATATGTTTCAAAAATAATTTTCAAAAAAAGAAATTAATAAATTTTTTATTATTTATTAATCCTTCAAATAATAAAAATAAATATATAAAGTTCAGATATTCAAATTGGCCTTTCTGAAAGGGAAGTTTTTTTGCCTTTCTGGAGTTATTTTTTCTAAATTACATGAATTAAAATAAAGCTTATTATATCAATAGGACAGTCAGAAAAGTATTGCAATTCTTTTATGATTATTATAAAAATTATGGGTAACAAACTTTAAAAAAGCTCAAATTACCTATATGTATTATACATATATTATTTTTATATTATACATTATTATTATTTATATATTAAATATGACATACATTATTATGGGGCCTGATAGCCGGTGACTGGTGCTCAGTACTACATGTTTCGGGTTCGAGCCCTGCCGGTGCCATGGATGTTTGTATTGGTTGTAAGGAAATCCTATTTAAACCATAGATCCTGGTCTAACTTGACTGCAGAGGCGTTGGGCGTGGGCTTGCAATCCTACACCGTTAAAAGAAAACATTTCATGTCTTTTGAATCTGCGAATTGGCAAACGGGCTTGGCCACACGGGGCTGTTGCGCCAATGAAGAAGAAGAATATATTATTATCATTATTCATTATATATTATTTCTTTATGTACAAAAAAAAAAAACTCAAAGGATTTTGTACTTGATATTACATCTTAATAAGTGTTTTACTGTTTTTAATCAAGTGCAAAGTGATGAGTCAAATGGATTTATTATCACTTTTTATATTCATGCTTAAAAATATTTGTTGGCAAATATAAGTAAATCTAAATAAAACCCACACATTTTAATAAATTATTCAGAAACCAGTATATCTACTTTTAGCGAAATTTTAAAATTAAATTTATTTTTAGCAATCCATATCGCAGAAATTTAAAAAATGTTTGTTATTTTGCATCCAGGCTAGCATGTTATTGATTGAATTTGATTTTCTGGTTTGCAATAAAATTCAAAACATCGAATAAAATGTATTTTCAAAATTTAATGTTTATTTTTCACTAAACTACAGCTGAATCATGCTGGTTTCAATATTTACTCAAAATCTGAAAGTATTTCAAAATAATAATAATTAATTATATTAAGTAAAATAGACATTTGATGCAATGACTTATTAGAAGAAAAGTTGGTGATTCGTATCCTGTGATTTAAAATAAACAACTGCTTATAAATACCTAGCTTGTGCGTGATGACACTCAGAATGAAATGTTATTAAAAGAACTGGTTAAAATAATGACTGATATTTGGTTAACACAAGTGCGGTTAGAAAGTAATGAAGCTATTTTATATTCAGCTATTTATATTTCATTTTAACTGTAGAAGAAACAAGGACATTTTATTTTTAGCAATACCAATTCATAACAAATGAGATAAAAACTGGTGAAAAGCAACCTGTATATAAAAGAAAAATATAAAACATTGTCTGATTCACGGATATGTATATAAACTAATATTGATATTTAATGTTATGTATAAATCTGTACAAAGATATATGCTTATCCATAAGTAGCCATATCCATTTCCATTCCGACAACGCCTTTATACCCTTTTATCGACATAAATAAATTACTCACACCATTTCACAGGTTTTAGTTTTCTAAAGCAAATCTTCAGCCAGATTCAGGTACATTTATACAAATAAACTTAACCGATGACCCAATAAATCTAATAAGTGAGCTGATTTCTTGAAAGCGGTAAGTCCATTTTATATTATATGTAGATATTTATGGCCTTGTGGTTTTGAAATGGCTCTGAAAATATTTCCTTTTATACGTTAACACTCCCATTTGATTTTTAAATATTAAATAATAGATTTAAGTTTATAATGTGATCGTTTCTTTAAATTCATTAGTTATAAGAGAATAAATATCTTACTTCTTGATGATCTCATGATACTTTGATGACAATTCCATTTATGCTTTGATTATTTTGAACTGGATTTATTCCACTTTCAAAGTCAACAAAATGTCACTTATGAACAATATAATTATACATTTATGAGCCAATAAAATGTCCTACATACATCAAACTGCTAAGCATTTTATGAAATATTAATTATGGGATTTCAATCTCGAATCAAACTAATTTTTATGAAATTTTATTAAATATGTCATAAAAGGGTTTATTGCAATATTTCTTCCACGTAATGCCATTTTTAATTAGCTTTAATTGCAATTTTATACATTATATGTCGTTTACTATTTTTTATTATGAGAAAATTTTAGAAAATAATCATACAATTGAATTAAATAATGAAGTATTAAAATAATCTAATAAAAATTAAAGTTTTGTTTAAAAATGTAATAATTTATCATAAAAATCGAAATAATATTTTATAATTATTACAATTTAAGATCAGTACTTTTATCAAGTGTGTGAGAATAATGTTAAATATTTGATAAGTTTGGTAAGTCTCAAATCATGTTGTCCATCACTACAGGGTCCACCAGGCTATCCTGCACGTTATTGCTATACGTCAATATAATATATTCTTAAAATTTTTCTTATTCTATAAATTTCTACTTTCCATTTGCCATCAGGAGAATTAGAGTTATTTAAATTTTATTGTATATATAAAA
>BPLR01015015.1:0-218828 GCA_021605095.1 Caerostris extrusa | reverse complement strand
TATTAGCTTCTACTTTTAGGTTAATTTCATCTTAAGAATTTACGCTGGTAAAATTAATGTTAAATAGTCTTTTTGCAAGACATTTTTAATTAAAACTCTTCAATAATATGGTGTATCTACAGATTTTAAATATTTATTTTTTTTTTTACAGTTTTGCCTGATTCTTGAGGGAACATAAATTAAATGCAAACAGAAAAATAAAAATACAACCAAGATTTATTTAGACACTGCAAAATTATTTAAATTTCATTCAATTAATTGGCTAGTTTATCGAGCGCAACAGTCTGCAGAAAAATGATTAGAGTTTTAAAAACATTCTTTAGCAATTTTTTTTCAAGCATACCTGGTTATTTTTACAGAGTTAAATAGATATGGAATAATATTGTTTAACATAAAACTACGTGTAAATTAACAAAAAAAAAGTCATTTTTTTAAAGATTTTCTTCTCGTGTAGTATAAATTATATCGAAACCAACTCTGAATTGACCGAGATCTTACAGTTATGCTGTATTCAGAAAAAATAATTGCGTTCAAGTTGCTGGTCATATCATTAGGACTTGTCTCTTGTTCGGGACAAAGGCCATTTTTTGTCATAGGACATATGGTGAACAGCATCGGTCAAATTAAAGAATTTCTGGACGAAGGATCCAATGTGTTAGAAGCAGATGTCCAGTTCTTCTCTAATGGTTCCATTAAAGAGCTATATCACGGTTTTCCTTGTGACTGTGGCCGATTATGTGGTTTCAAGGCCAATTTACGAGATTATTTGAAATACATTCGCAACATCACGGACCCAAACAACAAAGATTCGAACTATTATACCCAAATGACGATGCAGTTTTTTGACCTGAAGTTAGATACTTCTAATAATAAAACTGAGTCAGGACGTGATTTAGCAAAACATATTCTGAACTACTTGTGGGTGAAAACAAAGATAGAGAGCAGAGGTAAGTACTTCAAACAGTGATTTTCAGTTATCGTATGGCTAACCATTAAAATTGCAGCATTCATGAAGAGCAGAATTTAATAAAAATGTTTAGTTTTTTTTTTAATAGTGTTTGATTAGAATTTCAATCAATCTAGACATAAAAAACATTAAACCAGTTTTTAAAACATTAACTAATAAAGCTAGCGAAACATTTGCAATTTGTGGAAATTAGAATAATCACAATAAAAGTTGATTTTTACTATTTGAGATATTTTAAATATATAACATCGGATCAGTGATTACAATTGTCAGTTTGGATCTAAAACATAGGATATGTGACTACAATTTTAGGCAGGAATCGGTAGTGTTCTACCGTTATTCAATGGAAAGTTATACATCCATCATTTATGGGCTGAAAAGTCGAATTTATTACTGGTTCTCTAATCAGAAATACGTAATGCAAAGCAATTTTATTTACAAGTATAATTTATAAATTCCAGAGAAACACACAAAAAAAAAATGATACAAAGCTCAAATATCTGAACAAAATCGCATGAAATAAGAACTGCATAAAAAACACCTTCTGAAGTTACTTTTCTCCGCTACGTCTGAATCCATCCGACTCGGCCATTTGCCAATTTTTTTTATATTTAATTCATTAGCTGGTCTGTCGGTATCCTATTTAGCAACCATGAGCACCAAATTACTATACATCTGGATTTAGATTGAGTTTGACTTAATAACTTCATCAAAGATATCTTTTAAATTCAAAAACCAACTTCTTGGTGGCAAGTGCTTTCCTATAACATATGAAATGGGTGCTAATGCAGTTTCTTGCAACTTCTTAATATGTTGAACAACTCCAGGAAGTGTCCCCAACAGAGTTTTTACACCATTTGTTAAAATATCAACGCAGTTTTTCCTTTACATCGCTGGCGTAAATAAAAAGAATTTAGCAGTTTAATAATTTCAGTTCCAGTTATATGCGCCGGAAGAGGCTTGCTTAACAAAGACCTTCTAATAAAGAATTTTCATGCTGATATCTAATAAAGACTTAGAAAATTGCAAATTCTGCCCTCTCTATCAAATTGTAGAGCAAATCTGCAAGACCGAATGTGATAAATTAGTTGGTCTTTAATAATATATTTTGACAATATATTGACATATTTGATAATATTGATAAAGATATTGATATATACATATTTGATAATATTAATAAAGATATTGATATATACATATTTTATAATATATTGACATAGTCATTATTGATATATTATACATAAATAATATTGACACATGTATTATACATACTACAACATATTGAACATACTATTAAAATTCATTTAAAAATTATTTAATGAATAGGCTAAGAATTATGCAAACAATCCTGTATAATATTTATTATCGTATGAATTTTAATTTACATAATTTATACCGAAGATAGATTTACTCAAAACAATTTAATTTCAGGTTCGGGCTTTAATTTACATAGACGAGACCATATGGAAAGATGCACTAGTTGGATTTTTGACGAATTTCAACGCCAAGGACAGACATCTCGATTGAAAGATGTTGGATTTGATGGGGAAGGAACGATCTTTCAGATATCAAGCAAACTTTTGTAGATCTTAAAATACAGAATATTTGGCAAGGTGACGGCACTGCAAATTGTTTTACTTTTATCAAGTCAGATAAACGTTTAAAGGAAGAGTTTACCATAAGAGATTCCAGCGAGGGCTTCATCGAAAAAGTTTACCAATGGACTATTGATTCGAAGATTTTTGATGAGGACGGCTTTACGACTAAGTGTAGATGGGTTTATAACTAATAGACCGAAATCACTTATTCAAGTATTACAAGAACCTGAATTTGAAATTGATTTTAGAGTAGCTTCAATAAAGGATAATCCTTTTGAAAAATACATCAGGCAATAACATTACAGATTCTGTTTTAAAAAAAAAAATGTTCGTCATCCTTAAGGGGAAAAGAGATATCATTTTCCCCTATCAACAAAATGTGGATAAGAAATGTTTTGAATTATACTGTACCTTTAATGACTATTTTTACATTTTCCTCGATGTTATAATGTCTCGGATTATACTAGACCTATAACGGCTTCAAGAAGAGAGCCACTTTCAAGTACATGGGAACACTTTAATTTTTATTTACTTACAAACGTTATATATATATATATAACTCAGAACTCAGTTTATTACAAATTATTATTTACAAAAAATGAAAAATAAAAAATTAAATTTGATTCGTAAAGTTGCAGTTTACTCCAAGGTCACAAGGTCCCAGCGGCAGACCTTAATTATCACACGACATGATACACTAAATCACAAGGGGCTCACTTTGTAATCAGGCAGAAATTCCGGCCTGTTCAATCCCTTCCAGAAAAAGGGGAAAAAACACTTCTTGTCAACTCGACGCAGAACACTCCTTTCTCCTTCTCCAAAAACATCCTTTTAGAAAATTCGTCAGGGAAAAGGTCAACTTCTCTCACCTCTCAATCGAATCGACACTTCCTCAGCCATGGTCTATCACCTATCAGGATACAACAACTCATGATGTAGTCTATATTCTATCTGTAATTGTTTTGATCTGTGTGATCTCGAACAGACAATCGCTAATTTCATGAGGTCTCATTATCTATGACATTGATTATCTGCTATCATATTTGAGTGACAGGATGTTCTCATTGATATAAAGCACTAATTGCATGTAATATAACTACCCACAATACTGCTTATCTGCCATCAAATTTGAGTGATAGGTGGTTATTATGTTCTTGTTAAAGAATATACATTTATCTCTCCTGGGAACGAAATGCTACAACTCTTCTCATAGGAAAACTCCTACAATGTAATGATTAAATATTATGGGAAAAGGTCAATTAAGAGAAATGCGACTTAAAAATGCGTCACTTAAAAGCCAGCAACCAAATATTAAAAATATTTAAAATATTCAAGTCAACTCAGAAAGAACAAGATGACCATAAAATAACTTTCCTATTTGGAGGCTTCCGTAGCTGAAATTAATGAACGGGATGAAACCAAATTTCATAGACAGATTGTAAAAGGCATAAAGGGATGAATTCCGCAAAAAAACAAAACACCAAAAGGGACCAACAGAAAAATTTTAGAGCTGTCGGAACCTAATAGTTACAATGAACGCATGGAAAATGGATTATTTGAAATTTTGTTACGTTTGAATAATAAGGATAATAAAGCACATACAGAAATGAATAGCATATAATATAAACTTGCAAACAATACGAAACTTACTGACAATAATCTGTTATAAATCAACGTTAATATCTTTTGGACTCCATGCAACATTTTCGATTCATTTCCCTTATCTACATTCTCTATTTCTGCGCGTATATTGACACTTTGGATCTATCACTGTTTACAACTGTTCGTTTTATGTTCTTTTTCAAGGAACACAAATTTATAATGCCATCAATAGGTACAATGGATTTAAGCTATACCCGACAGCCAAAAATAACAGACCAATGAGGGAAGGAGGAAGCTATCCGGGAATGAGAAAATCATTCCATCCGAAACTATATGTTGATAACTCTCATCTGCCTAGTGCTAATTTCCTAGTACATACGTAACCGCAGTATCAAAATATCAACTATTGCCACAATTTGAGGAATTCTATCTCCCCGTGCTTTCCACAGTCTGCATATGAAATTCAGTTTCATTCCGTTCATTTGTTTTTTCTGCAATGCCTCCAAACAGGGGAAGTTTTTTTTTTTTTTTTTTTTTTTGTAATGTCGTAATTTTTATTCAATAAATTTTAGTAAATATTCAAAAATGCTCATGTTGAGTTTATGTAAAATTCTCATGTTGTCAAAGTTATGCACTGAAAAAAAACTCCATGGAGATTGTTCACGGATGGTTAAGGTTTGCAATCACATATGCAAGTTCAGTTTGGGCCTCTACAGTTGAGTCAAATACGGAAATCATTTAAAGACTTGAAAATAAAATTCTTCGAATGATTATAAATTATTTTTGGCACTTCAGAAATGAGGACTCTCTTTATCTCCCAAGTATGAGACAAATCCTTTTTAATATTTCTAAAACGATTTATGATTCCATCCCTTATATTGTCAATTCTGTACTTAGATCCTTTTTTATTTATGATATTACTTTAATAAATAATAGAAAACGTTCTTATAACTGTTCTTGGTATTCTTAATTAATGTTCCCTCCCTTATCTTCTCTTTCTGAAGTGCAAAGATTGCAAGCTCCACTTGTTCACAGTTTATCCATTCTCTACTTTTCTTTATTTGCTGTCATTTAAAAAGTTTATTTAAGTTTTTAATTTTTCTTTAATATATATTCTTACATGTTCCTATTTTTAATTGGATAAAAAAGATGACGACAATTCATTGGTCCTGGACCAAAGGCACTGCATTCAACATTCTGTTGAATGCAGTGCTCTTTGGCAATATGCGTAAACGGCCATGGCAATAAGCGTATGACTGTTTCGCAAACATGAGCTTTCGCACACCCTTGAATTGATCAATATGTAAGACATATAAAACATTAATCAAAATTTAAATAAAAGAAAAATTAAATTCAGTTTTTCTGCAATGCATATTAGATGATAACTCAGTACAATCATAAATTTATGTATAAATATATAAAAAAAATTATCAACAAAATGAACACAAACATATTTTAAGACTTTTCAAACTATCCGATATGTATGTATATATATATATATGTATGTATTAAACTTCCTTTCATACCAGACCTGATTCATTTTGAAAAATCAATAATTATTATGCGAAATTGACCCTGTTTTCAGATGGCACCAAGTTCTATGGATAGCATCTTATAACAATTTTACACTAAAGCTCATGTTAAGTTATCAGATGGCTTGGGGACAAGTATTTTAATCAGGCATTTGGGTGGTGGTTGAATCTGCTACAACAGAGTTCGAAGAAGAGTATAATCTACAGGATTGTGAAGAGCCTTTGAGGAGTCTCAAAATCTATCGCCCCAGCCCGAATCCAAGTCGTAATAACTCAACTTCCGAAGGCGATTCTCCAAGATTCCCAATTCCGGAACGACGACACTTAGAAAGAACGTGACAGCCAGCACATCTCTCCGACTACATAACAACTTAATTATCCGGGAAGAATATCATATATTTTAATTGCTTTATTGCTACAATTAAATGTTAAAATTATAGTCACAACTTATCCTAGCATCACTCTAAGTTTATTTTGATAATACATTCTATTGACATCTACGCACATTTCTTCTTGAATAAAGCCTTGTGAAGAGTTTCTCTTCATCATGCACTTCTAAATTAATACATCATATGAACTTTTATTTTTATTTTGTGAAGCATTTGTTGGGGCCTGTGATTAATGATTAGCGCTCTAGCTCTTGTTGCCACAGGTTTCGATTCCCGGCGGTGACATGGATATTTGTAGTGATTCGGAATCCTATTTATGCCTTAGGTCCCTGTCTAATATAACTGCAGAGCGTTGGGGCTGACAATTCTACTCTGTAAGAAGAAAACATCTCATGCCTCGAAATCTGCCAGTAGGCAGACGGCCTTGTATCCCCATGGGGCTGTTGTGCCAACGTAGAAGTATTTATTGAACGATAATGCAACTAAATTGAATATGATCAATCAGAATTGTTACTTGCAGATTTCCTTACAAAAGCTTTTAATATAGGAAAACTAAAATATTCTACTGTAAATATTTTGTATATTACAAGATTGTTGTAATTTTATATGCATATTGTATGTAATTGTATTATAATAAAAATGTTTGAAAAAATGTATCTTTCGCAAGACAGGTGTGTTGGGTTAAAGCGGGAGAGCTATTTTTCACACAGTGGGAATAGTAATTTAATTTGATCTTGTACCACAACGCGTGCTTTCTAAAGACTCAAAAGAGAAAAGTAAGAGCTATATACGATGATGATTATACTATGCTGTGTGGAGATGGATTTTTTTTTTTTCTTCATTTTGTGTATGTGTGGTAGACGATGGAGATTGTTGCATTGGATGTGACAATCAAATGACGACAACCAAGTAAGGTGATGGATCATTTGCACACTAGTTACTTGATCGTACTTGGGATGATTAAGATGCATTCTATTAATTATTAATTCTGTTTTTTCTGTTGAATTAATAGTAAATAAATATACAAGTGTATATCATAATGTACATAAAAAGGAAAGTAATTTAAAGAACAAATCTATGTTAAGAAATATACAATACGGCTGCCTGAATATCTAATTAGTTCATTACTTAATTAATAATAATTAATTCACTAATTAATACTTACTTAAAGTAGATGCATACAAAATTAGTACAAAAAAATTAAATGTACAGAATTCTGCATGCAGTTTAACAGGTTAGGACAAAAAAATATGATCATCTAGTCTGCAATAAAACATTTAATAAAATGTCGACGACGATTTGCCAGAATGACGGAGAACCTTGTTTGCTTAGCAACCTCTATCTCCTTTTTGTGAGTGAAGGAAGTTTCTTAAGCTTTAAGCCCATTGATTAGATAGAAAAAGAAAGTAATATAAATATATCATTGTTTTTTTTTTAAATTAACTTATTAATTATTCGAATTTTTATTAATTAATAAAAAAAATTATGCATATATAATTTTTTAATATTATTATTATAATTTCAAGAAGGTAATAAAAAAATAAAACAAACAAAAACGATTGAGGGGAAATTGTGACTCAGGGAAAGAAACTGCATGATAATTCGGAAAGGAGGATATCGGAACGTTAATGAATAATATTCAGAACAGCGTGAGGTCTTTTGCGATTTTAAAATCAGAAATGTCGTAAACATAGTTGCTTAGATCATTCAAGGCAGAATTATTAATATTTGGAATGGAATTATAAAATTTTTTTGCAATTTTATACACAAATTGTTTAAAACTTGGGAGGGAAAGAGCATGTCTAATATCCTCATTTCGGAAAAACCAAGGCGAATTTGTAATCATACGTAGAATTTTATATTCAAGCCTGTGTATGATCTCGAAATTCGACGGAGCAGTAGATCCCCAAATAGGACTCGCATATGCAAGTATTGGACACAAGTAAGCAAGATAAATTAGTTTTTTATTTTCCAAGGACTTAGTAGAGTTCCTACAAATGAGTGGACACATTACACAAATGTATCTATTAAATTTATCCCTAAGATAGTTAATGTGAGGAGCATAATTTAATTTACGATCTAAGATTACACCTAAATATTTAGTTTGCCCAGCCCAATTAATAGGATTATTATACATTTTGATAAAAGGAGTATTAAGAACCCTTTTACACGTGAATAGTACTGCTTCGGTTTTCTCAACGTTTAATTGAATTTTCCATTTTATAAGCCATTGTTCAAGATGATTAATATAATTCTGAAGGTTTTTACTAATGATAAAATGTTTAGATAAGACAAAATGACCTTCTCTATTAGTTTGCTTAATGAAGAAAGAAGAGAAATGGGCCTGTAGCTAGAAGGGGAAGTTGGGTTGTTACCTTTCTTATGAATGGGCAAAATTCGAGCTCTTTTCCAACAATCAGGGAAATAAGAATAATGAATAACAGCGTCAGCAATTTGGCAAATTTTAAAAATAGCTTTTAAAGGAAGATTTTTCAGCATCTTATTTGTAATAGTATCCATATTAGGGGTTTTATTAATCTTTAAGTCACTGATGAAAGCGATAATAGTAGAAGCTTTAGTATTAACAATTTTTGGAGCAAAATGGGTGGAGTTAAAGTTACAGATGGAGTCATAAACAGCTTTAGTGTTCTGAGGATCATTAATGTTATTTTCCAGAAACTGCTCCCGAAAGCAGTCTGCCAACATTTCGGCTTTTTGAGAATTAGTTGTAGCTGTGCAGTTGATAGTTTTTACGGTGGTAATAGAGGATATTTAATAACATGTTTTCTAATATTTGAATCTATTAACTTAAAATAGATTCAAATATTAGAAAACATGTTATTAAATATTTCTCCTGTTCCTTGCTTTAATTTTACATCAATATATGTTTTAAAAATTGTTATAGTTCGATGACAATGGGGGATCGCGTGGAAAGATAAATATCCGGTTTAAGGGCGGAAACAGACGAATACGTAACTTGTTAACGGTGCTAGGCAAAAAGTAACAAAAGTCAAAGCTAATCAAACTGTTTTAAAAGAAAATAGTATAATAGTGAGAGTAGAATTTTTTCATTGAAATTTTCTTTTAATATGGTGCAATCTAGAATTTTATTTGCCGTATATTTCCGAATATAAGCTGAGAGGGGGTTTTTCTTCAAAAACTTACCAAAGTTCAAAACCCGTATATAAGCCAAAATGAAAAAAAAACGCGAAAATATTTTTGTACGCTTTGGTACTTTTCTGTCAATTTGGCTAAAATGTGGCTAATATTAGATTTTTCGCTTTGGCGACCGTGCAACAAACCCACAATATAAACAATTCCGAAAATTAAAATTAAAAAAACTTACATAAAACAAATAACACATTTAATTTACAGTTATTTCAACGGTATGTGAAGGCAGTAGGAAAGAAAAGTCATGATAAATAGATAATAGTAATCGTATGATTTGAGAGAAAAAAAGAAGAAGAAAGTAAGAAAAATGTAAATCATCGGTGATGAAAACCTAACAAGAAATTTATGATCTGTAAATATGCGTTGAAGTAAAATATCTAAAAAGCGATAAGTGAGCAGGAAATTATGGTGGTTTGAGGCTTCGATTCCATTTAGAAGTAGAAAAAGGATACTTGTATTTTCCATTCAATTGTGTAAATATAGTTTGTGCCTTGATGAGAGGATTTTCGTGAGTAGCAATGGTATTGAAGAAATTTCTAGAAAGTTTAGTAATATAGTTGTCAATAGAGTCAATTTTTAAATCTTAATGAAATGTAGAGTTGCGGACAAACCAGGGTGCTCCAGTGATAATACGAAGAAATTTGTTTTGAATAATTTGTACAGATTTCTTGTTAGATTGTGCAGCTAGACCCCAGATTGGGGCAGCATAGGTAAGGATAGGCCTGAGAACTTGTTTGTAGAGAAGAAGTTTGTTTGACAAAGTTAATTTAGAAAATTTATTAATGAGTGGTAGAATGAGATAAAATTTTTTTCCAACATTTTACTTTGATTTTTTGAATATGAGCTCGAAACGTAAGTTTATTGTCGATAATTAAGCCGAGATATTTAATATTAGTCACCCATTCAATTTGTTGATCAAAAAGGGAGAGATTAATAAATGGTTGTCTGGCGTGTCCATTTCGGAAAAGGATAGCTTGAGATTTAGAGACATTAATTGCGATGCGCCATTTAGTTAGCCAATCCTCTAGGATATTCAGAAAATTTTGAAGAGTATTGATGACATAAAGAATAGAAGCACCTTGGGCAAGAGCAGCAGAATCGTCAGCAAATAGGCAAGTGGAAATGTTAGTGCACTGAGGAAAGTCATAGGTCAAGATATTGTAGAGAATAGGCCTTACCACGCTTCCTTGAGGTGTACCAGCACAAATACAACCGATTTTGGAGAATTCATTATGAAGTCGAACTTGAAAGGTTCTATTTTTAAGATAATTTGTAATGATAAGTGTGATCCAAGTTGGAAATTGAAGTTCGATCATTTTGTAGATCAGTCCATTGTGCCACAGTCGATCGAAAGCTTTTTTGACATCTAGAAAGACACCTCCTGTAAAAATTTATAGTTATATCCTTCAGTGATGATATTGGTGACACGTAGAAGTTGATGACAAGTTGAGTGATGTTGACGGAATCCAAATTGTTCTGCTGGAATTATGGAATTTTTATCGCAAAAAAGAAGTAGTATGTCTCACTAAGAGTTTTTCGTAAAGTTTTCCTACACAGCTAAGGAGACTGATGGGCAGATAATTTTGAGGAAATTTCCTATCTTGGCCAGGTTTAGGGAACATGATGATATTTGCTTTTTTCCAGTAGGAGGAAGTAGTGATATTTAGTACAGCTGTTGTAGATTTTTGCAAGATGAGTAATGGCATTAAGGGGGAGACACATTAAGGCTTTATTTGGAATGTTGTCAGGTCCAGAAGATTTCCGAATGTTGAGATTCTTCATTAAGTTAACTATGTCAGATGGAGAAAAAAAATATTGTTATGATAATTTTGATGATCAGCTAGAAAGGAAGTTACTGCATCTTCAACATGCTCAATTTGAGAGTAATCGCAAGGTTCAGTGTTTTCTTGAAAGGAGAGTTCAAGGTTTTCAGCAAAAGAGTTCGCTTTATCAGAAGAGGAGAATATAAGACCTGTGCATCCAACCAGTGGAGGAATTTTGGGATATTTTTGGTAAAATGTTTGTTAATTTTGAAGAGAGAATTATCTTCTGGATTTAGGCCTAATAAAAATTCATTCCATCTGTCATTTTTAATTTGTGAATCATTTGCTTTATTTCTTTTTGAAGCTTGTTGATGGATTGCTTGAACGGAGGAAACCTGGTATCTTGCCATAATTTACGAATTCTGTTTTTTTTTCCCAATTTTAGAGGTGATTTCAGTAGGAAGTTTTTGGTGTGGTGTACTGAGTTCTTTAGATTTGCTAGCAAGGTTGATAGCAGAAGTAACAGCATAGTTAAATTTATCAATTATTTTGTCAATATCTTGAATATTGGAGATGACTGGATTACCAGGAATGCTTTGAGAGAGAATTTTAGTAAAAATATTCCAATTGGTTGTTGTGATTATACTATTGAGGAAGGGCGTAAATGAATTATGAGAGACTTCAACTATCACAGGGTTATGATCACTGTAAAGATCGTTGATAGAAGAAGCAGGCCCGGCGTTTAAATTTTAAGATGTGCGATGTCAAGAGTACTATTGCAAGGACTGTGAAGGCAGAAATATGTGGGATCATTAGAAGCAATAACATTGAATGCATTAAGATTTGTCCAATCGAAGAGAATAGAACCATTTATGTTGCGGCGTCCATTATTCCATGCAGGATGCTTGGAATTGAAGTCACCAAGTAGAAGTACTTGTTCATTGGAGTTCACTATTGTATCAAGTTCTTGTGTGAGGAATCTACCAATTGGAGGGCGATAAATGCTAGCAACAGTAATTTTTAGGTTATTCTTGAGATTAATAACGATAGCAGAGTTTTCAAAGCTGGTTGTAGTAAAATGAATTTGATGATGATTAATATTTTTATGAATGCAGATAGCCGTGCCTCCTCCTCTGTGGGTAAAACGATCGGAGCGATATATGATATAATTTGGAATTTTGAAGGAATCGCCTGGTCGAAGATGTGTTTCTTGGAGAGCAATTACATGAGGTTTTTATGAAATCTAGTAGCTGTCAACGACTACTATTTCAAAGACTACGTTATTTCAAAGACTGCTAACAGTATTTATATAATATTTAAAAAGAATACAAAAAATTATATTATTATTTATATTCAAATTACTTCGCCCTCATAAGAATAATATTAATTTAAAAAAATTAAGTGACAAATAAAAAATATAAAAGAATTCGTAAATCTAAATATGTTTCATCCTAAATTAATGCTTACAAAATTGGCAACAGAAGATAGCATGTGAAAAATAGGTTTCAGTTTTGATTTGGTTCAAATTTTTATGTTTATGCAAGGGATGACTGAGATTTTAAAATAAACGTCAACTAGTTTGGAGAAAATCATTTTATTTCTTAAAACTATATTTGTTTTTAATTTTTTTTGTGCTTTAGCATTTTTCATGTAAGTATTATTATATGTTTGTGTATATATATATTTCTTATCATATAATGATCTATTCTTAATATGTGTTGCTTGAATATATTATAGTAATAATTAAAAATATTAAAATTTTTGTAAAATAAAAAAAGTAAAAAAAAAACGTTCAAATTTTTGGGATTTGTATTAACGTACTTTATTAATCTTTTTGTATAATAGATATTTTTAATATTCTTATACATCAAAGTTTTATTAATTTGAAATTCTCTTCAAATTTTTCCCTTTAATACATTTTGCTATCCTTTTCTGCAAGTGTAATCAATATAATATTTAAAAGAAATTTAATGTATACTGTATCTCTCTCATATATAATATATATATAAATTTATTTATTTACTTGTCAAGACGATTGTTTTAAAATATGAGTGTTAAAGATTTTCACATAATTATATTTATCTTTCATTTGTACGTATTATTTTTCTTATTTGTAATTAGTGTGATTGAAAAAATGTTAGTATAATAAAGACACATTAACTTATTGAATATTAATGAGATATACATATTAATATGATATATTTAGGGTAATACATAGAAACTTGAGAAATAAATGGAGAGTTCTTTTAAATATAAGAAATGCAAATACAATCTATGTTTTAATTGATCAAATGAAATTTTAGGTGGAATTTTATTGTAATTTCTACTTTAATTTAAATTTTTCTTGTGTCTAATTATTAATTTCATAAGCTGATTTCTAATTAATTTTTTCTACAAAAGTGTGTTTCACTAACTTTCAGTTAAGATTGTTTTTTTTGCATATTAAAAATATGCCTAATCAAAATACTTTTTTCAAAGTATTTTAATGACATAATCAGACAACCTTTATATAACATGTATTACAACAGTAGCATTTTGCTCTATAAGTTTAAAAATTGGGGAAAATCCGTTCAAAGCAAAGAAAATCCCCTCAAGCAAAGCATACGTTTTCAAAATTAGGAAAATTCCCTTACAACAGAAAAATAAATAGTTTTAAAAATTAGGGAAATTCTGATACTATAAATAACATGAAACTTCAAGCTCAGTACTTTTAATTTTAGAATCTGAGTTTTATTAAGTTTGCATACAGACTTTTAAATTCATTTTTGTGTAATAATGAATGCATTTAAAAACTTCCAACTGTTTTATTTTATATAATTTACTAAAAGCTTTCAAGTTTATTACTAAATTTTAAAGGAATTATTATTGAACCTTTCATAAGAGAATATTAAAATTTCTTTTTCGAGAAGTATTTCGTAGTCCACAATCAATGTTTTATGGAAGTAAAAGTGTAGTTATTAAAAGCATTTTTAATCTCATGAGCTATTTTGAAAGAAACACTAGATCTGGTATTTTATAAATTAAATTTGGCCTTTGAGATAAATTAAGTTACAGTTAATATTTGATAGTTTTAATGAAATTTTATAAAAATTATAATTTGTAAAAATATTTGGAATTTTATGAATAATTCTAATTTTATAATTGAAGTGAAATTAATGGATTCATATTTTAATAATTGCATATTAAATATTCAATAATTTTTTTGCATTAGAAATATTAAGCTGAATTTAGTTTAAAGGTTTTCAAAAATTTGTTTTCATTCTAAAAATAAAATGATTTTAATGTTAATTATTATTTTATTTAAAATGAAACAAATTTTCAAACCTTTAAACTAAATTCTGGTTAATATTACAATGTATTCTGGGACTTGTGCTTTAAGTATTTTTAAAAAAGAAAACTGTTTGATGTTTTATTTAAAAATAATTGTATAATTTGATTTTTTTTTTTTTTTTTTTTTTTTTCAGGTTATCCAGATTTCAGCAAAGAAATTTTTTTTTCTTAATTGATTGTATTATAATGCTACATATTTGATAAAAATAATAATAAAATGGCAGAAGAAAATTCTTACAATACATTATATTTACATAATGTTATAATTGAATTCATATCGTTTGTAGTTATTCTTATTGAAGATCATGGTCCAAGAAGTTTAAGAAATATTAATAATCACTTGAATTTTTTTAGTAAAGATATTTATAACTTTATTGAAATTTTCAATGGAAAAGATACAGAAGAAAAAATTGGTGATATGTTATGCACTACAACTCCTATATTTGATGTCAAAGAGAGGATTTTATACTTGTCAGATAATTACAGGCATTTTAAACAGCTTATTTACAAAGAATTTTTAACAAGTAAAATCATTGACTTGGTTTTAAGAGGTATTTGTTTTGTCAAAGATATATGTCGTAATCTCAATATGAATAGTATTATAAATATAGAAGAAGATAATTTAAAGACAATGTTAAAAAGGTCTACATATTTTTCTCTTAATTCTGATAATGTAATAGTTCTTCACTTTCATGGCCTTCTTGGTTTTAACAATCATATATACAATGGAGTTGTTAAATATTTTCAGAGCTATTTACAAAATATAAATTTATTAACTTATAATGAAATAAAATGGCATGCCAAATTTGTTCCTTCATGTTCAGTTCTAAATTGCCTAGTCATATTTTGTGTGCTTCATGTTAGTACAATTTTTAAATGTGAAAAAGATGAAGTCCGCCTTAAGAAAAAATTCAAAAGAAAGAATTCAGGAAATAAAATAATTAATGTTGAAGAATTAAAAATTAAGTCATCGGAAGCTATTCCAGTTGGTCAGATTGTATCCAGAGCACTTGGACCAGTTTTGCGTAATTGGACTGGTGAGATTACTCAAGTAACAAAATCTAATGGTTTAATACAGTGTGTTGTAAACTTTGCAAATAGCTATGGGATATTTGTTATCTATTTTTACAAATCAGCCTTGAAGTATGTGTGTGAACTTGAAGATCTGAGAGATTACCTAAGTATACGGGACTCTGTGGAATTTGATGCAGAATTTAGTGAGGAAGAAATTCAACAAGGTATATTTTGGCAGGCTATTCATGTTAGAGTTACCAAACAAGCATTGAAAAAAAGTAAATTTGAAATAGATATTGATGCAGATATGTATATGGAAAAAATTAAGTGTAATTATAACACTTTTAAAGTATCCTCAAAAACTTGTAAAAACTGTACAGCTAATTACTGTGCACTAGAAAGCGACATTAAAAACATTAACAAAACTGTTCGAGGTAAAGAAAGTTTTTCGAATTCAACAAATTTAAATATTAAAAAAGCAACCAATTTATGTTGTAAACAATCAAAACCACTAAAGAATTCGTATACTTTATCTCAGTACCATACCCTAAATGGAGTGGTTGCCACTAACATGTTGAAATCAGATGATATAATACTTCAAAGTCCCACAGAAGAGTTGACTACAGATAAAAGAATCCCTAAAGATTATTTAAATAAAAAAGATGTAACTATACAAGATTCTAAAATATGCAATAGCAATTTACAAGTACAAGAACAACATATTTCTAAAGTTGATTTGGCTGTTAACAAAAGCATTGTCTCTATTGCCTCGAAAGAAATTAATCATCCGAAGAATTTTGAAGTTTGTGATAATAAAGAAGAAGCTATCAAAGATTATGATAGAAAAACATTGATTCCTTCAAGTGATAAATCATTCTTTCAAGAAGTAAATGGGAAAAATTTACATAGTAAAAGTGATTTAATTTCTCTAGAAAAAAACGAAGACTCAACTTAATACCACAGACACATGTATTACTAGATATGCAAAAGAAAAATCTTCTTTGGATGATATTTTTCTACCAAATCTATTATTTTTGCATTCTATGTTTGTATTTGGTACAATAACTGTGGCAACAGATAATGAAGGAGTAGCTGTTACTTTGCATACTCAAGAACAGCATGAAATATTCTTTTTCACATGAAGCAATTTTCTGCCAAAAAACGGAGAAAATGCCAAATAAAAATAATGTAGTGTTACTTTTCATCCCTCATTTTGAATTAAAGGATAATGTGTTTGTTGCAACCTTAGTTTATCCTTTGAACTTGAAAGATTCTACTATAGTTAGAGAACAATACATAACAGTTGAGGATTTTGTTTTAAATTATTTTATTCCTGATGTAATGGAAAAAGATGTTGATAAATATTCCTGTTATTGTGATATACCTAAAACTCTAATTAGTAACTCTAAAATAAATTTTGAAAATAAAAAGAAAAGTTTTATTCAAAAGGCATTCAGTTTATAAAAAATTTACAGGATATTTTTAATTTTTCTACAAAAACTTTAAGCCAATTTCAAATAATTATTAATATATTATATGTCCGAAACATGGGTGTGAACCATACAAAACTCTTATCTTACATAATGTATATATTAAAGCAAGCTATGTCATTAACTTGTTGCTCAAAAAGATGTGTTCTTGCAAATAATGTAAAAGGCATAAAGTATAAAAGAAGGCCTTATAAGGATTCGTTTATGTTGCATCATTTTGAAAAAAAAAGTTTGACAAATTTGGATCCTGCTATTAATAAAGAATGTACTTTTTCAACAATAAAAATACCTGAAATTATTTTTGAAAGTAACAATTTGGATGTTCCAAAATCAAATGAGTTTACAGATAAAACTAAAATAATGCAAGCTAAACCTTTTATGGATTCAGAGTATGATAGCTGTACTAGTATTAGTTCAAATAAATCTTGTAATTCGAAAAGTTCAGATGATGTATTTCATTCATGTGAATCTTTATCTGAAATACTGGATTCAAGTTCTGAATTAGACGAAAGTAAAAATTCTTTAATGCAATCAAACCAAAGTTTGTGTGAAGTTAATTCTTCAGTTGATTTAAATTCATCAATTACAGAAAATGTTGATTATCCTAATGAAGCAAAAATTGCTATAAGCAATGTTAGGTACAAATTTCTAAAAAAGGGTAAATTTGAGAAAAATACATCTTACAGACTGAGGCATTGTTCATTCTTTAAATGTAAAGACAAAAGTAGAAGGAAATATATAATTTCTTTACCATCACAAAATTCATTTTCTAAATCGTCTTGTAAAAATTGTTACAGGCCAATATTAGAAAAAACTGCCTGTATATCAATAATATCTAAAACATGTTTATATTTCAGTATTAAAAGCCAACAACAATATGTTACTCTATCTTTTCCCGTGAACCTTGTTCCTAAAAAAGTGCTTAAAAATATAAAATTGCATGCAATGATAAAAGTTGGTTTAATACCTCATGTACTCCCTCATTTATCCCATGTTTTATACATGGATACTATCTAGTTGACACTTTTTTTACTGAATATGACTTAAATAAGAAGTTAATATATCTTTATTGGAGTTGTTTTTAAATTGTATGCCTCTTTAATATTTAATAATTCATTTAATTTTATACATAAATCCCATTATAATAAAAAAATTTATAAAATTAACTATGTGGTTTTAAAAATATTTTGAGTGAATTAACTGTAAATTTTCTTATTTATTGTGCATATTCTTTCATGAATTATTAAAAAAAAATTTCAATAAATATATCTAAAAAAAAATTCCATTATTCATGTTGTGAGTTTTGTTATTTTAGTATTTCTAAAAAAATTGTGATAATTTTATTTTAACTAAGAGAAGGTATTGTCCTTATTGATATTTTGTTTTTATAAATATTATTTAATTACAGGTGTTATGGAAAAGGAAATTATTCAATCTTTTAAATAAGAATGTGTTCAAATATGAAAATTGCAAATGTATGCATATAAATGTATAGTATTTTTTTCTGTTGCTTATTAAAAGTTAATTGAATAAATTTAGTGTGCAATATTAGTTTAAAATTCAAAATTTTATATTTTTATTATTGAATGCATAAATGTCATGTAATCAGTCATGTAAATTACATGACTGGTATTTTTATTATTTGTAACTATTTTTGAAAAAATTTTGTTTGCTATATTTTATTTATTTGATATAAGAGCAAAATATTAAAAAAAATTTTAATTGTATGTAGCCTTACTTCACTACTTTATACATCAGAAGAATAAGGTCACAATTTTATAATAAATGATATGTGTTATAAATAAATTACATACATAAATATTCTTTTCTCAATTTATATGAAATAAATTAAATTATACTTTTTTTTTTTTGAAAATAACTACCAGAAAGTTAACTTTTTTGAACAAATAATTTCTTGAAGTATTCAAAAATTAATAATTTAGGTATTTTTCTTAAATTTAACATTTTTTTTATAGTTTTAAATTCAAGGTTCATAAGATATAAATAAAAAATGCTGTTGCATTGCTTCTACTTAAAATCACAGATAAGAAAGAAATTCTATTTTGAGATAAATACAGTTAGAGCAAGTTTTTGAAAATTTCTAGATACTTTTTTCTAATGCAGCTGGCAAAAACACTTAGACATGGACGTCTTGGATGCCTTAAGGCAAGTTCTGCACAGACGTTACTCACTTTGCATTACCCAGGGGCGCGTTGTAACTTGATGGTAAGCCACGGGCACGGGAGTAATAATGCCCCCGCAGCGCTCTACGGTCCTATTGCGACTGGGACCTACGTCTTAAAGTGGATTCCGAACTAGTACAAACACCCATGAGCAAAGCCGGGATTTGAACCCGATACCTGTGGTACCGGGCGCTAGCCATTCGGCCCCAATTTCTAGATACTAAAAATACAAAATAATATTTTTTTCCCATCATTAAAATGAAATTTGTTTATGCTTTGTAACAGGCTTGTTTAAATATTAATGCAACTATTAATTTAGCAATGTATACAAAAATAAAAATTTAAGAGTTACTTGTAGCAGTGGCATTAGACATCTGCACCAGACGAAGGTTAAGAATAAGGTACTTTTACTATTGATTTCAAGTTATTTAATAGTGCTTTACAGCCTTGGCGTAGGTAGAGTTTAACGACAACCACATTAACTTTTTCTGATATGGAAATTTTTTTAATAATTGATTTCAGTTATTTAAAAGTGCTTCACAGCCTTAGCACTAGCTGGAGTTTAATGTTGGGATTCCACTTTTCAAATAGTAAGGATTTAATATTAGCAGCTGATTTTAACACGTTAAAAAATTATCAACACTTTGATGACAGAGAAAGCTGATTTAGCTTGGAGTTGCATTAAATTCAAGTCTCACAACAACGTTATTTTTTTAAATCGACATAAGTTCAGCATATTTAAAATTTACTTTATTCTTACTGAATGCTACGTTGCCATGAATGTTTGTAGTGGTTCGGAATCCACTTTAAACCGTAGGTCCCGTTCCCAATAGGATCATAGAGCGTTGCGGGGGCATTGTTACTCCGCGTCCGTGGCTTATCTTCAAGTTACACACGCCCCTGGGTAGTGCAAAGTGAGTAACGTCTGAGCAGCCCTTATGGCATAAAAGATCACGGTCTATATTGCCAGCTGCATTAGAAAAGAAAAAAAAAAATTCTTACTGAACATTTCTGTTGCTTAATAGTTAGAATTTATTTCTTTGGGCATTTTTAATTGCCTTTGTATGATTAAATTATAGCTATATACTGTAGTGAATATTTTACAAATGAGATAACTCTAATCACTTAAAGATATGATAGGTTGTAATATTAGCAAATACATTTTTTTTTAAAGAATGTTAACTAAAACTGAGCAATAATGAATCTTTTTTTTTTTATACATTAAGAAATATTGGACTAAAAAAAATTCTTTTGTAAGAGTGTCATTTTTTACAAATAAACAGATCGATTTTATGATTCTTCTTTTCAAAAATATTTTTAAGTATGAAAAATTCATATATTCAAAACCATATGATTTATCAATTAATTTAATTCATCGTGATTACACATTTCTAAAAATAACATTTCTTTTAATATAAAATTTTTAGAAAATCTACAAATGTTCTGAATTATTTTAGTTTAATATATTGAATTGGAAAAAATTTAGTGCAACGTTAAGTTATAGAAAATGTGTAATTTTTCTTAGTAGGTCTCCAGATAAATATATTCTGTGTTACATAACTTTAAAGAATTTTTAAAATCAATTGTTAATGAAGTACTTTTGTATAGAGTATATTCATCTGTATAAAACATTTAGTTCAAATGTAGAGTATGTAACAGATATCAAGTTAGGTCTCATTATGCATGACAGGAAAAACAGATATTCTAAAAAATTTACCAAAATGAAAGTTTTCTAAGAGGCTCTTCGGATTGTATTTAAACATTGAACTATAAAATGTAACGATTTTTGTCTTTTCTTTGCCTTTGTTTTTTTATTTAATACTTCAGTTAAATTATATTGTGTATCTATGATTTATAAAAAAATAAAATAGCTCAAAAAAAAAAAAAAAAAAAGTTCTGGCTTTCATCTAATATTAAAGAATTTTTCTTTAATAAAATTATTCCATGTGAAAGGAAAAAAAAATTTAGCTTGATTTTTTTTAGATCAAATCTTAAGTTTAAATAACCTAATATATAAATTTTACCATATAAAATATAAGCTACAATAACAGAAATAATTAAAAAAAAAAGAAATTATACAAATTTAACTTTATTTCAGTTACTTTTCTTTCTTACAAATACATTAGTAGAAAAGATTTATGGAAACTTAGATTGACATAAGCTTCATAATACTAAAGGGTTAATATTTTATATTGTGTTGATTGTTTACAAATAAAATAGACCAAATCTTGCATCATTCTTTCTGTTTTACATGTGTTGAGGAATGCGCTATGAGCATTTTTTTTCTCTAAACCTTTTATCACAAATAAGACAAACGTAAGGTTTTTCACCAGAATGTATTCTTTGATGCACAATTAAATTTCCTTTTCTATTAAATGCTTTATTGCAATCTGTGCACTGATAAGGTCGGTCACCTGTGTGGATACGAGTATGCTTTTCAATCCAAGATTTGTAGCGTGCTGAATAAGAACAATATAAACAGCAGTACATATCAAGTCGATTTTCAACAGTTTTGATACCTAAAAAAAAAATGAATAAATATCAAATTTGTTGGGAAAAAAAGTTAAATTTTTATATTTTATAAGAATAAATACCAAACCAGTTTAATTGTTTAAAAACATTTATTATATCTATAAACAAATCAACATAAAAAATATAAAACACAACAAAAATTCTTCATTTCCAAATACTTCTTACTACATCCCATACATATGCAAGAACAATGACAACAAAAATAACATGTAAAGGAAAAAATATTTTTTTTTATATTTAAATTTTTCGATAGATTTTGTTAAGTGCATTTCATATGCAGTGCATAATTATTCAATGTTGTGTGATTGCTAGAATTGTTATTATAAATTAATAATAATTTAGAATGTTTAATGTTAGTAAAAAAATAATTTCAACTGAACTTGTACATCAAGGTTTCAGATATTTCTCATTAAATAATAAAGTTTTTGCTTCTATTTTAATAAAATGAAAAATGATTGAGATGTAAAGAACTCATAATAAAAAATTAATTTTTCATTACATAATTTAAATAAAAAAAACTTTTAAAATTCTTCATTTTCAAAATTAATTAGAACAATACAAAAATAATTTCCTTTTAAAACAATTTAACATTATTCTTAGTGTAATTTTAAGATTCACACAAAGAATAAATATATATTGGTTTTTAAGGCAAAATTTTAAAAAATGAATAAAATTAATATATTTAATTTTTATAGTTTTCAGAGAAATTAATAACTAAGATTTTATTAAAATAAATTTTAAAAGGATTAAAAAACACTGATGTAATACTTGATAATTTAATAAATGCATAATTTTAAATATATATATACGTTAAAAATACAATTAAAAAAAAAAAAACTTGCAAGATTTGATGTAATGTTTTAAACTTATACTCTAGACAGTTAATTTAGAGATATTTAGTTTTAAAACAAGAACATTGGTGAAATTACTCTATACAAGAACTTAAAAATTTAATTTAACATCAGGTAGAAAAATTAATTTAATATTTGTGCGCTGTACAATGAAAAGCATGCCAATGATTTCTTCTTCAATTCCATTCAAGAGGATTTCTGTTAAAGAGAAAAAAATAAGAAAAATTATGCACACACATGTATAATAAAAGACAATGCAAAAATGGTTTAACATTAAATTAATAAATATATTTTTAGTATTTCTGTCACTCTATTAAGAATAATATCTAAAAAAAAAAAAAAAAAATCTGAAGGAGCAATGCACATTTGATTCAATAAATATTGAAACGCTTCTAATATCTGTCTTAGCATAAAATTGAAGATGTACATTTAGTTATTTTTCTAAAATATTATATAAAATATTTAATTTCCTAATCATTTGACAATTAAGAATTAAATTCTTATAATAAAAATCTACATTGATTTAATATAAAAACATTTAAAAAAGTAATGCACAAAATGACAAAGCAAAATTCTAAGAAAAACAAAGAATCTAATTCTACACTAATAATTTTTAGGCTATTTTATGATATGAATTTATAAAACAAATTATTAATTAAAATAAAAGAAAAAAGGGATATCTTAAAACAATACAAAAAGAAGTTTAATGGAGCAACTAATGATGGTGATAAATAAAAAAGAACAAATACAAAAAATTAATGATACTAATAACATAACTAACAGATTACATGTACAAAACATCTCACCTATCTGGCAAAAATGTAACGACAGGTAGAAAAGATCAAAATAAGCAGATTTTATAATATGTACAAAAATAATGCACACAAGGAGGATATGAACAATGTAACTTTTAATATTTTTAAATAGATGCTCATAATAGTCACCACAAACAGTATTATATGATTCTCAGTAGTGATGCATGAATTGGTATACATTAGCAAAAAATGTCAGGCTTATCGCATAGATTTTTATACCATTTACAAGATATCTTGTCAGAACTTCTTTGCAATGTTACAATTCTAGCATAACGGAACCTAATTTCTGACTTTCCTGGTGTAATGAAATGATCTCGACACTACTTACAGCCCATATTGTATTGGACAGGGTCAACCTGTTCTTTGGCTCAACCAATTACTAGATTAGATAGACATGGATTTTTGCTTCTGTGGAAAAGCATGATTGTTGAAAGTTTTATTGAATATGATAAAAGATCTAGTGGCTAAACTGTCATTTATTGCTGAAAATGGCATAACTGACATTTTTGCTAAGGGTCACTCTTTTGAGAACATATTGTAAAAAGTTTAATCATTAAAATGTTCATATCTTTTGACTTTACCTATCTTTTTAATTTAACATATAAAGGAAATATGAAAACTGGCAACACATAAATATGCTATTTCCACACACACATTTTGTTACAAAATCTATTTGATTTGGTTCCTTTTATATTTTTTTGCCAGATATTTTAGGCTATATATATCAAATATATGAGCATTATTTCTTAAAAATAAGAGAATAAAATGTATAAATATAAATTTTTGATAAATTTGAAATACAAAAAAAAAGGTGTAAATATGAAGAGTCCATATAACAAAATAATGCAATGAATTAATTGCCAAAGCTACAACCAGAAGAAAACTACAAATGCCCTGTTTAAAAATTTGTACTTTTTAAAACTAATGCAAATCAATCAAATGACAGTGATTTGCATAAGAAGTGTTTAAATATACAAAGCATTTATAATTAAAAATGCTTTGTATATTTGTATACAAAAGAAATAACATATTTGAATATAAAAAGAAAAACGATTTGTATACAAAAAGAAAAATGATTTAACATTAATTTTTACAAACATCAATCATTCATTCAGTAAACCATTATAAAATTCAAATGATAAAAAACTTGAAAGAAAAAAAAAAAAATCAGTAACAGTAGTTTAAATAAAGTACTGCATATTAAATTTTGCAAAATATTTCTGATGTTTAAAATAAAATACATAAATTTTACAGCTTCATGCAATAAATAGTATAATATTACAGATTTCAATTGTTTATCAAAAAATCTAGAATTAAATACATGTACCATCTTTTATGAAATAATTTGAAAACCTAAAAACATCTAATACAAGAATAATAAAACAAATATTCAAAGAAATCATGATTATGATGTATTTAATATGTACTAACATAAAAACAAATTAAAAATATTCTTCAAAAATTTCTTAAAACATTTAAATACGAATATGTGACAGAAAAAAAAAAAATTCCATGATAAAATGCAACTATTAATGCAATGATACTTTTATTTAAATACATGGTATTAATATTAAAACAAATTCAAATTTTGTAAACAAAAATAACGATTGATAAAAAGTAAAGGCTACAAAGTCTTATAGAAAATGAGTGGAACAATGTCTTTTAAAATGATGACTATGAGCAAATCTTTTTCCACAAGTTTTACAGTGGAAAGGACGCTCTCCAGTATGACTTCGCATATGTCGTAACATGTTACTTTTGAAAATAGTTGAATATGGACAAGATATGCAAAAATGCCTTTTTAAGCCATCTTCATTTGAAACAGCATATGTTCCTCCAATTTCATCATAATCTATTAAAAAATAATTTAAGATTTTATAAAATAAAAAAAAAAAGATTACATGTAAATTAATAAAAACAATCATTTAAATCTGAAATAATTTCTAACTAACTTGTTATATAATTACTAGCAAACTATTATTAATTAGATTATAATAAATTTTAAAAAGTATTATTACTTAAAACATTCTAATAATAATCTTCAAATTTAATTTACATCTATTTATAATATCATAACTTCAATAATGATGGTTAAATATACTCAAAATCTTGCTCGGATTATAAAAATTACAAAATAACTGCTGAATGTAATTTTAATATCATTGAATAGTTTACTGTAAGATTTGTGTGTGTATGTGCACAACAGATTTAAACAAAATTGTATTTGAAAACATTTATTTAAATTGCATTAGTTTTTCTTATGAACCAACCATTCATGTCTGCAGAAAGGTAAATAAGCATAATATGTCTATCTGGGAATTAGAGAATCTATATGCTTCTGTGCAAGTACTGAGAAAAACAACCCTAAAGTCAACACTTGGTGTGACCTTATGCATAATAAGGTTATTTTTCTTTACAGGAAGAAAACATTATTGTTAATTACTTAGACTTATTGGAAGTATTCATGAACCTCAGCATTATTTAAAAGCAATTATATTTATTTTATGAGCATTATTATATTTATTCATTTCAACCATATGTTATTTACGAGGCAAAATTGGGCACCTTCTCACAGGGTTTATGAATTCTAGATAAGAAATTTCCGCACCAATGGAATGGAAAGGATAGACAAACACCACGGCCTCCTAATATTACTCCTCTAAATTTTTTCATTTAGTACTAAGTCAAGGGCAGTCTTTGACTCACGAGTTGTATACATTGAAGAATAAAATAAAAGATGCTGTGTTACTGATTATATGTTTCGATAAGAACAGCTTTGACATTTTTTTTAAGATACCAAGGGAAGCACACACTAAGTATGTGGTCTTATTTAAAAAAATACAACAGTATTTGCTATGTATCCATATAACAGGTCCCATACATTTTTTTTATACTCTGGGCAAAACTGTGCTCACCCTATATAATATTTTAATGCCAAACAAAAAGTATCCAATTTGAGCAATAAATATTAAAATTTCATATTAAATTCATTGAGCTCATATCAGATAATAAAAAAGATATGTGCAATCTAATTATTGCTCATATTTTATGCATGGTAAAAAAAACTACATTTAACTCATATATATAAACTCCATGAGAGGAGAGAGCACACAAAAGTAACAATTTATAAAATACATACATGTAAGCAATTTGTGATAAAATTATTTAAACTAGCAGATTTTTTAATACTGTTAAATTATACATACTTTTTTTTTTTTACATAATACTCAAAAATGAGTTATATGACAATGATATGCACCTGTCAATGCAATGATTGGCACACATTTTTGAAAAAGCCAGATTCTTCACAAATAGTTAAAATAGTGATCCAAATGCTAACAACAAGGTCTATAAATTATAGAATTTTGTATACAAAGATTAAAGGAAAAATATAAGATTGGAAAAAATTTCAAAATAAAACATACGGTAGTGATCAAAAATGCCAGTATTCAATTTACTGGTCTACCTAGCCTGAACCTAAAACCAGTATCTAGGAAAATTTTTACACTGATTAGGAAATAAATTGGTTTCCATTCATACTAATTTCTAATTTTAAAGTCATTTAATAAGTGAACATTAAAATAATCTAATTTTGAATTTTGAGGTCTTTCTCCGTGCAGATAATTCTTTGATAACAAAAAAATTTAAGCTTTTCCTATTAAAAAATTTATTCATATAAAATTATTGTAGCTAATTGCTTCTATGAGTCATGTCTCTTTATTGCTGTATAATTTTTTTTTCTTTGTTTTTGTATACTCTCATGCTTTTATATGCTAAACTTTAACACATAAATTCTGAATCACTCTACAAGTATGTGAATAAATGCACGTGACAAGCTCAAAGGTTGTTAGAAGAATAATCAAAAGCCAAATAAAATTAGTAAACAAATGAATAATCATGAGTCGTTTTATTAACATAGGAGGCAATTTTAAACAATTGAGTTTAACCCAATTAAGGCAGCAGGAGAGCTGCAAGCAATACTGAGATCAATAGTTGTTAAAACAAATTATTCAAAATGTATTGATTAGCAGTTTCAGAGCATGTGAAAGGAAAAATCCAACAAAAAGAAATGTTAAGTCAGGGATTTTAGAAAAAGTTAAAAGCCTTTATCAGAAAAAGAAATCCAGAATTTCAGGAAAAAGAAAAATAGATGCGATTACATAAATATTATACATAACTTAAGGCAAATATTTTTTTACCAATACAAATTTAGTCAAATATTTTTTTTAACATGATTTAACCTGTTTACATGATTTATTTTAACAATTGTCTTTTTTTTTTAAGATACTAGAGAAAAGAAGTAGCAAAACATCACGAAATAGCAAAAGGCAATTCTGCCTGAATGTGTTTTTTTAAAGGTAACACCATAACATTGAATTTTCCTTTTTTTTTCTACACGCTCTTATAATGGAAGTCCAATTTAAGAGCAGAATTAGTAAAACACTCTCTAGTAATTAAACATACAAATAGCAAATTAAAGTGTCCATTCAACACATATACTAAAGAATACTTAATTAAATAATTTAAACTTAATACACTTAAAATATATGTATATAACAATTCATTTTACTTAATTTTTAATAATTAAATGCATAAATAATAAATATCAATCAATGCAGATGCTAAAGGATTGTGAAATTAGGCTTAAGGATTGAATTTAAGCAAATACGCAAATAATTATCAATAGTAAAATAACTAAAAATATATTAATAATTAATAAAATATTAAAATCCTTACTTTTTTAAATTGGTATAAGCAAAAAGTTAAGTACTAATAATAGCAAGAATACAAGCAAAGCACAAGTGAAATCAAACATACAGACTAGTCAAATACACAATTAAAAATGAGATCACAAGCTAGACAGCCCATTTACAAAAAAAAAAAACCTCAGGACATAAGTTTACCCTAAAATAATAATCCAAGTTGTGAAGCATGCATGGTTACAAAATAACTTATCCCATACATGATCGCTTTTGTAGAGATTCTACAAAATCGCCTATCGCTCACCTACTTGCCATTAAATGCACTTGTCAGCAATTTTCTTTGATTTTGACGAGACTTTTCACGAATAATTCCAGATTTATAAAATTCCCTACTTCCTGGCTCTGTTGCAATTTTGAAGAAGGGTTATGAAAAAAAAATGTAAACAACCCAAAAATTTTTAAGGGAAAAAAATGGGTTTTTATATATAGGAAAAACTGAATATTTATAAAAATATAGCTGTAACTAAAATTTGAATTATATATCTTTATTCCCGCATTATTCTTTCTACAATGGTTTATCCATCCCAACTTCTCTTAATCAGTCATATTTTTGTCTTTCATGTAAATAGATATGCAATATAGCAGATTTAATTACAGACAAAAAAGAGTCAAAGATTTTTTTTTTTTTCCTAAATTAAAAACTCATACAAAAATCTTATCAGTAATATATTTGATATAACCTAAATATAAATTTTATTATCTTTCATACAACAAATTATGGTGTTGACAGCAATTACATGCATTGTAATTATTAATTAAGAATCAAAGTTATGCACATTTTGTAATAATACTTTAAGGATAAGGCTATTTATTATGAGATTTAATACAATTTCCACTTAATATAAATCCTAAAACCTTACAAAGATAGAAATTTAATCTCTACATTATAATAACATTTCTATAATAGAGACCATAATAATAAGGAAGTTGTGAAATAATATAATAAATCCGGATTATCTGAAAAGAAATTCTGATAACATATAAATTAAGACAAAATATAATTAGCCTGAAAATTAAAAAGTTTTAAAATATTTATTTACAATTCAGATTGCACACAAAAGTTTAAAAAGAAGACAGACAAATTATTAATAATTTATTTAAAACAGCAGAAATAGTAAAAATATAAATAAAATTTGGTATTTACATATTAAATGCATGCCAGAGATTAGGCTCTCTTAATAACCTCAGTATGTTTGACATACACTAATGGCAATGGAATCAAATCAATTTCTGACATGTGGTTAATATGCAACTACCAGAAATTTTCCATAACTAAAACTTATAAGACATATGAAAACTTTAAATCACTATAATACAAAGAAAGTAAGAAAAGCAGAAATACAAGCATGATTTTAACAGAGCTGAATTTTCAGCAAATTCATGAGGTTCTTCTAGCAATTGAATAAAGTAATTTATTAAAGATATTAATGGACAAATAAGAATAAGCAAACAAAGTTATCGAAATGTGCATATTATGTATATTTTTGCTAAAGGTTTTGATAAAAAATTTCAGTAAAGCCACAATATACAAGCATTGTTTAACCACATTACTTTTGTATTATTTTAAAACTTTCAACCTAAATGAATTATATAATATTTACCAGAGCCATGTCTAACATTTATGGATCTATGATATTTCATCTACAACTAATGTTTCTGCTTACACATTTCCATTAAAATTATCTATACAAATACTGAAATATAATTTACATATATTTTAATCATAAGATGATAAATTCTCATTCAATACTATGATAAAATTTTTGTTAACAAAACAGTTGGCCGTGCATTAATACATATATTTTTAAATTTATAATTTATGTAATAAATTTAATAATATTTTAAATTTATAATTTGTGAAACTATCTTGTAGAAGGATTTACAGTATCGACGAAGTGAAGATTATTTTGATGCTAAATTAGTATTAGCTTTATAAAATTTTTTATAAAAATGGATATGCAAGATAAAAACGTAACTTAAAATGCGACTCAAACCTTATCAAATAACTGGGAAATTAAATTTGGTAAATATCAAACTTTTCATAAATTATATTTTGTCACTTCAGTTCGTAATTAATTTTAAAAATAAATTCAGAGCTTACTCACATTAAAAACTTTATTATATAAAACTACACATTAAATCTATCTATATTGAATTTTATTCTGTTCTCTAAATTTTTTTTTCATTAATATCGATCGTAATCAATTTAAATGAAATAAAATTGACGTAGAATTGTTCTATATTTTAAAGAAAAACGACATACCATTGGACCACCATTTAGTCAAGTTCGAAGAGAAAAACTTAATTCACTGAATTTTACTTGTAAAGTTAGTCAAGCATGCTCTGGAATTCTAAAGGATTCGGATCCTCCTCCCCTCCTCATGTTATATATCATAATAGTCTGACAGACCGGCCACGGATTTCGAAATGGAAACGGGATTTAACACTAAGATTATAATAATGCAGAAAATAATAAATTCACTGATGCGCCGTTGCTTAGTGACCTAACAGTCGAATTTATATTGTTTAATCAAACCGTACTTTGCAAAGCAGCAAATGATAAAAGCAGACTGGAAGCATTAGCTAAGCAGTATAGCAAGATAGTAGTGAAGATCACCGATCCCAAAGCCCTGCGATTAAAGCAAGAGATCAATGCGCAGTATCAAAATATGAACGCCATTAAAAGATCGTATGGCATTCAACTCTGGAAAGTTCATTCCCTCAAGAAATCGAACTAAGAACATTAGAAGTCCGAGAGGCTAATGCCAGCAGAAATAGCACCGGCCCTGCCAAATATGGAAGAAATAATCCCGTGCGACGATGTGCCTACTAAGAAAAAGGAGAAAAGACCCACCTGATGAGGATGGATTATGCTTCACCACCAAACACATCCAAAGAAAAGTTAAACAAGTACTACCGGTACAAAGTCTTCAAGGGAGAAGTTTCTATGCCCCAATAGGCAACATTCATCGAATCCCAGAGTTATCAAGTGACTCCGAAACTACTCCCAGACCTCCTCCCATCTACTTCCAGTCAAGAAGGACTGGAACGTTGTCTTAAACATCTTAAGAACTGAAGTACCACTGCTACAGGCCATGTACACCGGCTAATTCATGAATCCAGGTCCTAACAGACGATGATTTTCAAAAAATGATTAAATTCAAGGAGGAACAGAGGATTTGATTACAAGAATTACCAACTACGAAGATAATATTGAGAAAGTGTCTCTGTAGAAACTTGAAGTGCCTAAAATTTCTAGACCTTCACAATTCAAAACTCGAGAGCCAATATCTCTTTTTTATGGCTAGCTTAAAAATAATGCACTGGTACCTCATCCAATGCACTGGTAGACATCCAATGCTGGAATTGCCAGGTCTATTTTCATTCGCTGCGGCGTGTAGGCAACCAACCAAATGTGTGCGATGAGCAGAGCCACACAAAGCTCAATACTGTGACCGACCTTACGATCTACCTGCCACATAGATAAATAAATTGTGAGAAAAATCATGTTATAATTTGAGAGGATGTCTGCGTTGCCCAGGAAGCAAGGAAACCCCACCAAAATCCAAGAAACCAGACCAGTAGTAAATAAACAGAGCCGCCCAGTCACAAAAAATTCTCTTATGCAAGAATGACTCTTGAACCGAACGATGCCTGCTGTTGCTTGCCTGCGGGGGGCACTCTGTATCGAAGTCAAGTTTCTTCTCCCCACCCCAGCTGATCGCCTATGGAAATAACGTTTCTACCGTTCCCTGCCAAGCGCCACATACGTACCGATACCCAGGTGCTTCAAGCACATCAAATTTCGCAGTTCCAACAGCCACGGACCTCATTTAATGATCCTCAATTAGATTTCTTGGACATTATTGAACAATTTCTTAAATATTTTCAAAACGGAATGGTGGCGCCATCTCTTTTTGAAGCTTTCAGCCAATGCAACTACGATAAGTAAACAATAGCTTTGACAGGGCATTATGCATTTTTTATGCATATGTCAGAATAGAGTACAGCAATCAATTTTTAAAATTCAGCTCCGACTCGTAGCTTCTAAAAATTGGTATCTGGAACTCAAATGGATTGCGTTCTAAAATACAAGGGGGTAAGAGAATTCGTACTTGAACAAAATCGTGATGTGTTTTTGATCCAGGAAACGAAACTACGCTATGGAGTGACTACACTGATCAGAAATTTCAGATTTTATCGATTCGATGGTATCAATCAAAATTCTTCACAGGTAAGAGGAGGCACTTTCACTTATGTTAAAAGTAGTAGTTACCATGAGTTGCCTACTCTGGACTTTAACCGTGCCGAGGCAACCATGATTCAAACATGATTAATCTGAAGGACTGTCTGCCGATCATCATCGCCTCGACATACGTGGCACATCTCAACCCAGGGGTTACCCGGTGTAGGATTTCGACAGGATTCTTAAAGCTGGACTTAATGTGATTTTAGCTGGTGACTTGAACTCTAATCATTCCACCTGGAATTTTGGTAGATCAAACCGTAGTGGTAAAGTTTGAAAACTTTATCGTCATTTGCAATTACAGCATGGAGTAAAAGTAATTTACCTCTCCCTCCCCCTCAGACCTACTAGATTTAATAATAGCAGGAATTGCGAAGAAAACGTTTTAGACTTTGAGATTTTAAAATATATTCCGTTTAATTATTCAGTCGAGGTTGAAAGGACCACCTCGACGTTTTTTTTACCTTAGAAACCAGCATAAAGTCACTGAAGGATCCAGATCAACTGCTAGCCAATTGGTAGGACTTTAGCTACTTGCTAATCACTAAACCTCTCCCACTTTTACATTTAAGCCGACCAGTAAGCGCTGACCATCTCATTCAAAAAATGGAAATCATAATGCACGGAGATCTTAAGGAATTCTTTTAACCTCAACCGGTTTGATTTCCTCATGATATTAAAGTAGAAATTTTAGAAAGAAAGAGTATCCGACGTTTTTGCTGTCCTGCAGACAGGAATAGTCACTACCGCCAAGTTACAATTATCAGACAAAAGATCAAGAGTTTCTCACGTCAGCGATGGGAACACTCTTTTGGAGGCATTTACGCCTGTGTCAAATACACTTTTAGACGAATTTCTCTTTTACGCAAACCATTTACTAACATTCCACCACTTCTTTTTCTCCGACAGAACTTCTGCTTATGCTCCGGAAGAGAAGGTCGACTTTTTGGCTGATAGCCTACAACTTCAATTTGAACCAAAATCACAAGTTAGAAGATTCTGGTTTGTTTTCAAACGTCCCAACGTTATAGTCACTAATTTCCTACAACAATCACATGTAAATTCTGTCAGCAATATTATCCCAGCGAAAGGCTGTGAGAAAAGCAATGAAAGTATCGAGAAAATAAAACCGAATAAAGTTCTGGTGAAGATCGTATTAGCAATCGCATGTTAAAATCTCTTCCGTACTGTTATATCTTGTTAATAACTTACTTTAATTTCTTAATCGAGAAAAAGCTATTTCCCACAGAGTAAACAGTCGTAAAAAATCCTACACAATTATAATTCTACAATAATCAATCCACTACAATGATTCTTAGAAATACATCCGTCCTCTTCTAAAAGCTAATAATAACTTAGCTTATGCTAAAGATTATCGTTCAATCTCACTACTTAGTAGTGTGAGTAAAATATTTGAATGACTTAACTTGGTATTTTGAGATGTATACTTGCTGTTGCTGCTTTATCTCAATTTATCCAAATGCTGTTAAAATACTAGAGATAAAATAATTTGATAACGATGAAAATTAAATCTTTATAAAGGAACTACTTTACAACTCGAAATTCTTGTTTTCATTGTCCATGACGGATTATAAAATCCTTTTTAAAAGAAAAGAATTGTTGCATGTACTTTCAGCATCCAAAAGAAAAATAAATAACATGGGTAAATTTGAAAAAGAAAGAAATTGATAAAACTGCCGATCAAATAGACCATAATATGTTAACAGTTCAACAATGATTAGAACATAGGAAGTACAACTATTACTTGAGATAAAAAATAATTATCCCCAAAAAGAAACATGGTGGGGTACCACATAGCTTACAGGATTACAAGACTTTTCGTTAAAATTGAAGTATAATTGCATTCATATTAGAGCGATTGATATTGCAATCATGTAAAAAAGAGATGCATATTATACTGTCTTATATTATGCATCCTCTGACATATCAAATATCCAAGAGTAAGAAAGAGTTTTATATCCAAAAGCATTTTGTAGTTTGTTTCTTGGTTCTACATATTTTAAGCATTGAAACAAAATGTGTTCAACTGTTTCCAAACTTTTTGCAGATAGGGCATAATGCAGGTAATATCTAGCCAAATCAATGGAGTTCAGAATTAGAAGGACATATCTTCGTGCGAAATCTGGACAGAAGAATGTCTTCTTTTCGATGAGTAGGAAGAAGTCTATGAAAAGGTTTAATACTATCCAGATGATTGAATTCCTGAGAATAATTGCCCCCTTTCACTGTTCTGTTGCTTCTATCTGTGCTTTCATTTTAAATATCAGGTCTTCCGAAGATATCTAATAAAATATTATTGTATCTACAGCAGATTTTGTGAAAGAATTTGCCAGTTCATTCTCTATAATGCCAACGTGCCTTGGGGACCAGAGGAACTCGAGGGAAATAATACTATTCCGTATTCTTGAAGTTTATTACCAATGAACTGGATGATACGATTGAAATGGATATTGCAATCCTGTAATGTCTGTAGAACTGAAAAGCTGTCTGTGTGAATAATATATTTATGAGATGAAAGAACATAAGTTGAGAGGGTTAGAATGACGGCAAGAGCTTCTCCTGTAAAAATACGGTTGTAATTTGAAATCTGTTCTGATGACGATTCTTGTGAAAAGAATTATGTCTGCTATTGAATGTTTAAGATCTGTCTTAGATGATCAGAGGTCGATTTTGTGAACGATATTTTGAAACCAGTTGAGTGTCAACTGACTATATTCACATATGACACTGCGATAAATGCACAACACAAAACACCAAATTCCGTCGTTGCTCAACTTAATAGTTATATTCCATCAATAGAAGTATGGTTAATCATCTGGAAGATAAGTAAATCCGACCAAAAATGAGTGTCCACCAATATTCCGTATTCCAAACGAATATTCCGTATCAACCAAATGCGGAATATCGGTTTTCATTTTAATGTCACCCTTTTTAGCTAGCATGTCCCCTAGGTTACTGAATATAAGCACCTGGGGTTGGTTTTCGACGTAAAATTGAATTTCAACTCCCACATCTCTAAAGTAGCTGCGAGCAGAAAGCTCCAAAGAGTCGGCTAACGATCAGACAGAAGTTTTCGCTTTACAAGTCAATCCTTCGACCAATTTTTTATACGGATGTTCCCTTTGGGCTTTCACTTTGATCAGAAATATAAAGAAATTAAAAAAAAAATTGTTTTCAAAATAGGGAGATAGCCAGAATTGTTAATGCGCCGTGGCTTGTTTATAGATAACAAATCCATAGAGATCTTGATCTCGATCCTAATATGGGTTACACATTCGAAATCTTTTTATTCTAAATGCCTTCAGATCCGCAAGGAAGTGATTAGACAAATAGTTGTCTATCATCCAGGTGTAGCGAGTTTAAGGAAAAGGCCCTGTGCCATTTACGATACTACATGGGAATCGTTTTCAGTACTCAAAAGAGTGTAAGGAATTTACCCTCATCCAACGGAGTAATTTTATCCCTGCAGCCGGACGATCTTAGGATCAATCCCTGAACTCCCTCAGATCAATTCATGTGGTTTTGAGCTGCTTTCTTTGGCTTTAACTTTTCAGTCGAATGTTACGATGTACACTTATATCTGGCTATCTGTCCATCAAAGTTTTCTTCGTTTTATTTTTAATGTCTTTTTTCTTTTTTGGGGGAGGGAGGGGGTAAAAGACCCCTAATTGTACAGACAGCTTTTCTTTTTTTTTTTCTTTCCGATCTCCTTGTTAATTGTCTCATAACAAGCGATGTTTTCGAAATTTCTTTCCTATAATTTAATTTTTATTTTTCTACCTTTTTTAAATTTAAGCATTTATAATTAATGCAAATTTTTTAATTAATTTAAGATTCGTAGGATTATTCTTACTTAATACCACATTGGAATCTCATAACTGGTACGCCCATTGCTCACTTGTTATGATTTTCGGTACCGCAGGCTTCAGGTTCGAATCCTGGCGGAGGCATGAATGTTTGTTGGTCATCATTGTTGAATAAAGATGTCGAGTGCCTGAACGCGAAGCGTTCATCTACTCAATGGTATGTGAAGGCAGTAGGAAAGAAAAGTCATGATAAATAGATAATAGTAATCGTAAGATTTGAGAGAGAAAAAAAAAGAAGAAGAAAGTAAGAAAAATGTAAATCATCGGTGATGAAAACCTAACAAGAAATTTATGATCTGTAAATATGTGTTGAAGTAAAATATCTAAAAAGCGATAAGTGAGCTGGAAATTATGGTGGTTTGAGGCTTCGATTCCATTTAGAAGTAGAGAAAGGATACTTGTATTTTCCATTCAATTGCGTAAATATAGTTTGTGCCTTGATGAAAGGGTTTTCGTGAGTAGCAATGGTATTGAAGAAATTTCAAGAAAGTTTAGTAATATAGTTGCCAATAGAATCAATTTTTAAATCTTGAGGAATTGTAGAGTTGCGGACAAACCAGGGTGCACCAGTGATAATACGAAGAAGTTTGTTTTGAATAATTTGTACAGATTTCTTGTTAGATTGTGCAGCTAGACCCCAGATTGGGGCAGCTTAGGTAAGGATAGGCCTAAGAACTTGTTTGTAGAGAAGAAGTTTGTTTGACAAAGTTAATTTAGAAAATTTATTAATGAGTGGTAGAGTGAGATAAAATTTTTTCCAACATTTTCTTTGATTTTTTGAATATGAGCTCGAAACGTAAGTTTATTGTCTATAATTAAGCCGAGATATTTAATATTAGTGGCCCATTCAATTTGTTGATCAAAAAGGGAGAGATTAATATTTGGTTGTCTGGCATGTCCTTTTCGGAAAATGATAGCTTGAGATTTAGAGACATTAATTGCGATGCGCCATTTAGTTAGCCAATCCTCTAGGATATTCAGAAAATTTTGAAGAGTATTGATGACATAAAGAATAGAAGCACCTTGGGCAAGAGCAGCAGAATCGTCAGCAAATAGGCAAGTGGAAATGTTAGTGCATTGAGGAAAGTCGTAGGTAAAGATATTGTAGAGAATAGGACTTAGCACGCTTCCTTGAGGTGTACCAACACAAATACGACCGATTTTGGAGAATTCATTATGAAGTCGAACTTGAAAGGTTCTATTTTTAAGATAATTTGTAATGATAAGTGTGATCCAAGTTGGAAATTGAAATTTGATCATTTTGTAGATCAGTCCATTGTGCCACAGTCGATCGAAAGCTTTTTGACATCTAGAAAGACACCTCCTGTAAAAAATTTATAGTTATATCCTTCGGTGATGATATTGGGGACACGTAGAAGTTGATGACAAGTGGAGTGATGTTGTCGGAATCCAAATTGTTCTGCTGGAATTATGGAATTTTTATCGCAAAAAGAAGTAATATGTTTCACTAAGAGTTTTTCGTAAAGTTTTCCTACACAGCTAAGGGGACTGATGGGCCGATAATTTTGAGGATAATCTTGGTTTTTGGATAATCTTGTTTTTCTTTTTCTTAATTTCCTATCTTGGTTTTGGGAACATGGTGATATTTGCTTTTTTCCAGATAGGAGAGAAGTAGTGATATTTAGTACAGCTGTTGTAGATTTTTGCAAGATGAGTAAGGGCATTAAGGGGGAGACACATTAAGGCTTTATTTGGAATGTTGTCAGGGCCAGAAGATTTCCGAATGTTGAGATTCTTGATTAAGTTAATTATGTCAGATGGCGAAAAAAAAAATATTGTTATGATAATTTTGATGATCAGCTAGAAAGGAAGTTACTGTATCTTCAACATGCTCAATTTGTGAGTAATCGCAAGGTTCAGTGTTTTCTTGAAAGGAGAGTTCAAGGTTTTCAGCAAAAGAGTTCGCTTTATCAGAAGATGAGAATATAAGACCTGAGGATCCAACCAGTGGAGGAATTTTGGGATATTTTTTTTTTTTTTTTTTTTTTTTTTGGAAAAATGTTTGTTAATTTTGAAGAGAGAATTATCTTCTGGATTTAGGCCTAATAAAAATTCATTCCATCTGTCATTTTTTTAATTTGTGAATCATTTGCTTTATTTCTTTTTGAAGCTTGTTGACGGATTGTTTGAACGGTGGAAACCTGGTATCTTGCCATAATTTTCGAATTCTGTTTTTTTCCGCAATTTTAGAGGTGATTTCAGTAGGAAGTTTTTGGTGTGGTGTACTGAGTTCTTTAGATTTGCTAGCAAGGTTGATAGCAGAAGTAACAGCATAGTTAAATTTATCAATTATTTTGTCAATATCTTGAATATTGGAGATGACTGGATTACCAGGAATGCTTTGAGAGAGAATTTTAGTAAAAATATTCCAATTGGTTGTTGTGATTATGCTATTGAGGAAGGGCGTAAATGAATTATGAGAGACTTCAACTATCACAGGGTTATGATCACTGTAAAGATCGTTGATAGAAGAAGCAGGCCCGGCGTTTAAATTTTTAAGATGTGCGATGTCAAGAGTACTATTGCAAGGACTGTGAAGGCAGAAATATGTGGGATCATTAGAAGCAATAACATTGAATGCATTAAGATTTGTCCAATCGAAGAGAATAGAACCATTTATGTTGCGGCGTCCATTATTCCATGCAGGATGCTTGGAATTGAAGTCACCAAGTAGAAGTACTTGTTCATTGGAGTTCGCTATTGTATCAAGTTCTTGTGTGAGGAATCTACCAATTGGAGGGCGATAAATGCTAGCAACAGTAATTTTTAGGTTATTCTTGAGATTAATAACGATAGCAGAGTTTTCAAAGCTGGTTGTAGTAAAATGAATTTGATGATGATTAATATTTTTATGAATGCAGATAGCCGTGCCTCCTCCTCTGTGGGTAAGACGATCGGAGCAATATATGATATAATTTGGAATTTTGAAGGAATCGCCTGGCCGAAGATGTGTTTCTTGGAGAGCAATTACATGAGGTTTATTTTCAGATATAAAATTTTGTAATTCATTAATTTTTCCTTTAAGACTATTTTAGTTCCAAGTCACGCATAAGATATAATTATTGGGCGATCTATTGAATGTTATTGACTGGTTGATTTTGAAGAGCAGTTATTAAAACAGAAAGATAATGTTTGTTGGTGGTTTGGAATCCATGTTAAACTGTAGGCCCCGGTATAATTAGCCTAAAGTGTGCACAAAATGACTGTAGAGCAATAAATCAAAGCGTTGCTCACTTAATATACTAAACATTTTGTGGCAAGAAATGGCAATATAGTTCAATGTTTGGATTTTCGAGTTTTTAAGTTTTCTCTGCTAATAATTCTGTCTAATCGGATTATGACAACCATCGGAGTGTATACAGGTCAGCTTAACTTGGTTAGGTTTCCCTGAGTGCTGAGAGTACATAGCTGTGTTTCAAGTGGGCGTTGCTCACTTGCTGGTTTGTTTATCTGTTCTTGATAACTCTTCAATAAATTTCTCTTTTCGGTCTTTTTCAAGGTGTAAGGTAAGATTACCTTTTCTTTTTTGGCTTCTCTTCTTTCCGGTTGTTTCATTTTACTAGTCAACCTGAGCCATTCGGCAATATTTGTGTCGGATGTGGACAATTCTCACTTAAATATGACTGACGTCCAAAGCAGTAATAGCATGATTTCCAGTAATAACAATTACTTTAAAAGCTCAAAATCCATTAATGAACTGGTGTTGCGGTTGGGTCAGAAAAGTTTTGAGGAAATTCATATTATATGCCAACACAGTGATGCAAAACATAAAATTCCGCGTTCAAACCCATTTCTTATTCAGGCAGATATAAAAAAACACGTAAACAGGCATGACAATATCACCAACATGAAATTTTCGAGGCAGGGTAAACTTATCTTTACTACTGCCGATCCGGTGTGCGCCGCACAGATTTTAAATCTTGAAAGAATTCAGGAAACGCCCGTTTCTACGGGTGTAACCTTCGAAAATATCACGGAACGGTTTCTCATTTTCGATATACCAACTAATCTACAATTATCCGAATTAGCATGATGAAATTATGAATAAAAATGATATGGAAGTGGTTGAGTTGCGACGTTTCGTTAAGCTAAACTCTACCCAAGAATTTTCCCCGGTACTCGTTACGATCCTGGGAACTTTCTTGCCTGATGCTATAAAGATCTGGTTCACCAATCAAAAAATTCGCCAATTTGTTGATAGAGTCCGACAGTGTTTGCATTGTTATGAATTTACACATGCAACACGTGTCTGCGACAAGAAAATTTGCCCTCTGTGTGGTGCTAAACCATGAAGGACAGTGTCAAGGTCCGGAAAAATGCATTCTTTGTAATGGACCTCATTCCGCAACTTCAAAAATCTGCCCACGACACACCCTTGAACAAAAAATACTAGAATTCAAGTGCAGAAACCATCTCACTATTGGAGAGGCTAGACGTCTATATGCACATTCATCGAAAACTAATTACTCTGAAGCTGCTAAAATCAACTCGACGGCTCCAAACATTGAAGAGATAGTAAACCAAAGAGTCGAGAGTATTGTTCAAAACATTACAATTAAAATGGAACAACAGACCACTCTTTTAATTGAAATATTCCAAAAACAATAGAAAATCTTGTGCAATATTTAGTCTCAGTATTCCACCAAACTGATCTCAAAAAATCCCCCAACAGAAAACGCCAAATGATCAACCTTGTTCCACCCACTAATAATCCCATGCAATGGGATGCAGGTGGAAGCAATGCTTCAAATTAAGTGTGTTTTTTGCGGTGTTTTTGTTCCGTTTGTTCCCGGTCGTTTTAATGTATTTCTTATTATCCCTCTTGTTTTTGCCCAAAGTTAGGGGTTTTTCTTTTAGTTTCTTATGGAATAATACCTTCCTGTTTTATTTTCGTCATTTTCGGTGATGTCATTCCTTCAGTGGAATTGTCGCAGCCTTCAAAATAAGAAAATCTGGCTCCACCAACCCCTTTCACAACGTCAGAATTTTGGGTTTTTCAGGAAACATTCCTGAAAGCAGATGATCGTCTTTCATTTCCTAATAAAATCTTTTTTCGCACCCACCGTAACAACAGAACAGGAGGTGGTCTACTAATAGGTATTCCATCAAACATGTCCGGTCATGTCATTTTTGAGAATTCTAATGACCCAAACCTTGAGATGCTTGCAGTAGAAATTCAATCACACAACGTTACATTTACTATTGTTAATATTTATGCACCGCATGGATTTGATATCCATCAGGTTCAAAATTTTTCAGTACTCTAAAAACGCGAACTTTTATTTTTGGTGATTTCAACCTACACCACCCCTTTTGGGGCGGAAAAACATCTACGCCCAAAAGCGAAGAATTTTTGGATTGGTTGAATCAGTCGCATTTTTCTATCCTGAATACCTCAACGCCCACTCACATCACCCATAATTTCACTTCTTCCGTTATAGATCTCACTCTTTGTTCGGCAGCTCTCTTAAACGAAGTGTATTGCTATGTTTCTGACTGCACCTTTGAAAGTGATCATCTACCAATAGTTGTTTCATGGTCCAAACTAACAAATGCAACAAAATATCTTAAAACTATATATTGGAATCCAATTCTCAGAGATTCGAACAATTTTCTTCAATCTATTGCTGACCCTACCGTTGAAATAGTCACTGAAAAAAATTTCGCACACTATAAATATTAATACCAAAAACAAAATTTTGACTAATAACGAATACCCTCCATGGTGGAATATTGCATGTAATAACTTCTGTCAACTGAAAAAAATAATGTGGAAAAAGGCCAGGAATAGTGTTTCGGTCCTGATTGGATTCGCTACAAAAAATACCGAAGTAAATTGAAATACCATATTAAAAGGGCAAGGGAAAAATACTGGGAAAATATAAGCAATATTCCGAGAAACCCTAAATTATTTTTCCGCATCCTAAATAAACTAACTAGTCACAATAATCCTGAATATAAAAAATAGCAAATTAATTTTTCACAATAATAGATATATTAGTAATCCAAAACAGCAAAGCAATCTTTTTCAAGTTATTTTTCAGCACAAAATTTCCGTTCTGAACCTATTCCGTTGGATTACAGTATAGACAATAAGTTATTAAATAAAAATATTGAACTTTGGGAACTGCGAAAAGCTATCCAGAAAATGAGAAATACAACGCCCGGCGCAGATAACATTCCAGCTGCATGGTTCAAAAACTGGATGAATCGTCCCTTCTAGTTATCTTGCACCTTTTCAACCAACAATTGAGTTTTTCTCCAATTCCGAAGAGCTGGAAACACGCTATCATTATTCCAATCCCTAAGCCCAACAAGGATAAAACAAAAACATCGTCGTATAGGCCGATTGCTTTGACCTCTGTTTTTTGTAAAGTCTTTGAACGCATTATTACCAATCGCATTGTTAATTTTCTGACTTTCACCAAACGACTTCATACCAATCAGCATGGTTTTATACCTTTTAGAAACAATCATACCGCTATTTATACCATCTATAAATCAATTTTAACAGCACATAATGAAAAAAATATTTTATCGGTATCAGTCTCGACATAAAAGTGCTTATGACTCCGTGCCTATAGACGAACTAATTTATAAATGTCTTCAAATTGGAATCTCGGGAAACATCGCTAAATGGATTCATGGTTTCCTCCAGGACAGAACTTTTCAGGTTCGATGGAGGAACACTGTTTCTGACCCCAAACCTTCTTTTAAAGGCCTTCCACAAGGTAGTGTACTTTCACCAATTCTTTTTGTAGTTTTTTTTTAATGACATTTTTGAGACTTTGGAGGTAAATGTTGATTGCTCTATTTTCGCTGACGATATTTTTCTTTTCTGCTCACATCAATCGTTATCCTATATTCAAACCCAGCTTCAAAATACTCTTGAGAATTTGTACAAATGGTGTTCTTACTGGAAACTCACAATTAGTGCCGAAAAAAGTGCAATAGTTGATTTATCAAAAAAAAAAAAAGATCAATTTCATTGCCGCGGATAACATATGCCGGAATTCCCCTCATCTGGTGATACTCTTAAATATCTCGGAATTCCTTTTTCAAAAATAAACCAAAATGAAATTATTTTTAAGAAATTACGCATAAAAGCCCTTAAAAAATTAACGGTCTAAAATTTCTGGCATCAAAGAAAAATGGTATAAGGACAAAACATCTTATCACAATTGCAAACAATAGTATACTCAGCACATTTTATTACAGTGCATTAATAATTAAAAATTTCCAGGTCACCAAATTAAACGCCTGTAACACAATTCAAACAAAAGTTCTAAGAATTGTTCTGGGATTACCAATTTGGACTCCAAATATAATTTTGTTAAAAATGTCTGGACAAGAAATTCTTTCAGATAAAATTAAACGTTTGGCATTGCAGTTTTTAATCAAACAATATGCTAACCACTCTTTCTCCCCTTTGATGGTAAACAATGAATTGCAGTTACTTGACAAAGATGAAAACACTCTTAAAAACTCTCTACAAAATTATAATTGCTCACCAGAACACCTCTTAACCTTGCCAATTGTGCCACGGCATGATCCTTCCTTATGTGAAATTTTCCTTCAGAAGTTCCGTTTCCAAAATAAAGAAAACCCAGTTTCACTTATAGTCAATGATTTTTCAGATTGTATAAACAGATTTTTCTCTGATCACTATATCATAGCCACGGATGCCTCAAAAAGTCACGTCTCAACTTCAATCGCCGGCATTTCTTGCAATCAAAGTTTTTCATATCGCATTAACCCAATAAACTCTGTTTTCACAGCAGAGGTTTTGGCAATTTGTGTCGCCATAGATGAACTAGCTATTGTTGACAAGGACATTTTAATACTTTCTGACAGTTTTTCGGCTCTTAATTCTCTTAAAAATCTTAACATTCATTCTACCTATGTTATTCAAAGACTTGCTTCGAAACTTTTTGTTCGACAAACTTTTAATCAAAATATCACATTTTTATGGGTTCCTGGTCATTCGGAAATTTTATGGAATGAAAAAGCGGATTCTCTCGCAAAGAATACCACGGAACTCTCGCAATTTATTGAATGGATATCCCCGGAAGATGTCATAGCAAACCTGAAAAAACAATCCTACCTAATCTCGGAAACAAATTACTTTAGCAGCAAATATTATGATTTGATAGGAAACTTTCCAGATATTGGAACTATCACAAAATGGACACAGAATAGAAGACAGGATATACTCATTGCTCGTATCATCAGCAGAATGATCGTTACTCCCGCCCTGTTAAATAGATTCAATTTAGATTCCAATCCTTTCTGTAACATATGTAATGAAACCAATGACCTTTTACACATTCTTTTAAGATGCAGAAAATATTCCACCTCCAGATTACATCTATGGCAAAACTTGAATATCGACGAAAATAATATCACATTCAAAGCTTTTTTTTATCTAAAATTCTTGATTGCAAAAAAAAATCTGACTTTATTTCTCCAATCTCTTAAACGTTTTGATATTTATTAGCTGCAATTCTCTCGGCACTCAGGGGATACTATAAATCCCTGTTTTTGTTCTCGCCACTTTCCTTACTGAGCGGAAAATAGATCTCACATCCTTTTTAGTGACGTATAAATAGGGAAAACGAACTGTTCCCATATAGTGATTAGGGGATTATAGTCCTTGTTGCTTCGCATCCCCATATACTCCTTCGATTCAAGATTCTGTCTAATCAAAACAATTTCATAGCACAACTCCGGAAACTATTGAACACATGAGGATGCATATTATAAGACTGCAATGATACTTCCAATTTCTACGAAAAGTCTCGTAAGCTATGGAGTACTCCACGTTTTCTTTCTGGAGATTATTACTTTTATTTCTAGTATTAGTTGTATTTCACATTTTCTTATCATATCTCTGTTAAAATATTATGGGCTATTCGATTTGCTGTTTTATCCATTTCTTTTTTTTTCGTATTTACTCATCTTATTTATTTTCTTTCGGTTGCCGGAAAGTAAATGCAACTATTCTTTTCTTTTAAAATTGAATTTGTGATCAAGAATTTCGAATTTGAGAGTAGTTCCATTATAAATGTTTAATTTTCATTTTTTGTTCAATTTTTTTATCTCTATTATTTTAACAGCATTTGTATAAATTAAAATAAAGCAGCATAAGCTAGCATAAATCTCTAAATTACAAAACAAATTAATTTCATATTTTTGCTAGAGGGAATTTTTTTTTTTTCCATGTTTATCAGTTAAGTAAGACTACTTATCTCCAGTTTTACATTTGAGATAAATTTCTATTTAGCCTAGAAGGTAAAATTTTTTTCTATTCAATGATTCATTTATTAGTGTATAGTTATGTATTGTTGTTTTTTTTTTAAATTTTTTTAGCCTTTGGAAAAATTACTTTTTATTAGTATCATTGTTCATCTTTTTGAAACACATTGGACATCTGAAGTATGTTTAATACAATAATAATTTTCATTAATGTGTTCCGTTTAATACATAACTTCTTTTTTAATTGAATTACAAGGATATATATATTTTTAAATTCGGGTTCCTATTTTTTTTTTTTTTTTTTTCAATGGTAAGCCTTTTCCTTTGTTTCTGTTAGTTGGTATTGCAATGTAAAATTTTCCTATAGAATTTTAGATTAAATTTTAAATTAAGAGATCGAACATTGAATAAAATAACATTAATTAATGGGCTCATCTCAAATTCTTTTCTCTCTACTGAAAAAAATGTGTATATGACTTCATTTCATTACTTACTTTATAATCAATATCAATTGCTAATTTTGGATGACATTAATCATTTACTTTTTTTTAGTTGCCTATTAATATTTATATCTGTAGAGCAGATGTATGCTAGAGAATATAGAGGCCTCTAAATTAATGTACTGCTACTGTTCTTAATTCTTTTAAGTTTTTCAAATTTCAATCATCTAATAAAAATTTTGTAGAAATATTCCCATCTGTCACAACAATAACTCTTATTTATTTTTTGCACCATTAAAACAATTAATTTATAACTTAACAGATTATAGAACTCCAGAAGCTTTTGAATTATAGAAATTATACAGTTAGAAATACACACACAAATTAGAAATTGAAATTTTATAAAAAAAAAAAAATTGTGAATTTTTATTATTATTTTTTTATTATAGTGATTAATTTAATTCCTGATATAGGCATGACACAATTCCAAAATGCGACACTAAATCAATGACATCATAGGAAAGATAAATGATGTCATACAATATAAAGAATTAACTAGACAGTTATTAACTGAATCTCATGACATCAAGCTAAAATCACATAATTACTGGTACAACACAATCAAGTATATTCCAGTATAAGTTGAAATATATTAAATTGTATTATGCAAGACAACATTTTTACATGGGGTTCCAGTAGCATGTGTGTACTTAAATAAAGTCAAACTAGGCAACAGACACACAATTATCACCTGTAGTTAACTACTGGACTCCTACATGGTGGGCCACTCTTACCCACAATACGAAAAGCAATTATTGGGATCTTGTAACCCTATCTATTAGAAGATGTGCACTACCATCAAATCATGAGTGGACATCTCTTTTTCTTGGGCTAGAAGAATTTTTTTTCCTGTCTCTTTTTCTCTGTCATTCTTTTGCTGTCTTCCCTTTCTTATTTCCAAGTTTGCCTTTTATTCTGGATACAAACTGATACCATTGGCTGAATTCTAGATCCAAAAGTTCATCCAAGGACAGTCATTGGTCAGAAGAGAGAATTGGTGCTTGGCCTGTGTATGTGTCAAGCACCAGCTCTCTTGCATCTACAAACAAAATCCAGATGTATAAAACCTTTATTCCCATATTTCTTTTTTATGCGGCAAAGTAAACATCAGACTTGATATCATGGTATCAAGATGGAACATAAATTCCATCTTAGGGTGGAGATACACCCCTAACTTGCCTTTACTGATTAACAAGTTCTCTTCAATGGAATAATATATTCCATCATTATTATTTTTTTCAAAAACCAGAAGGCAGAATGAATTGGCCAGCTGGCAGCATAAACAGAATGCAGTCTATCTTTTAAAATTGTGTCACAGCTTTCACTTAGGAAAATTTTAAAACATGTTACAAATAAAGACAAAAAAAGCGTGAAAGATGTTATGACATTAACATTTTAAACTTAATTTAAAAACACTAGTATAAAATTAGATGATATTCCAAAAACATTTAAAATATTAAATATATGTTGACATATCATTTATAGGTTGACGAATGGTGTAATTCTGTTCCACTATCTTCATTAAAAATTAAAGCTGCATGATATGAATTAAACTAGCTTTTAAATTGATGAAATCAATCAATGAAGTGGTAAAAACCTTTCCATACAATTAAATATATATTTTTATGTATTTCTTTAAACTTTTTAACTGTACTTATATTTTTGTTATGACTCTAAATCAGAAAAATATTCTTTTGATTATTAATGCCATTATAAGTTTTTTTTTTTTAAATGTTTATTTTATTTGATCTCATAGTTTAGAGCTTATCTATTATAATTGAAATAATTTAATGCATTTTCTCTTTTGTACTACTGTATATATTATAATGATTGTCACTTTAAAATCTAAATTTAAGATATATATACACTTTCTGTTAATTGGGAATTTGTTTCTAATTTATCTGTCTTTTATTATTTGTTTGTTCATTTTCTTTTTATTTGTTTGTTTGTTATCTGTGCTACATTAATAAATATGTAATTCAATTGAAGAGTCTTCTGTCATGTTGTAGTATGTTCATTCAAAACCGTCCTTTTTATTTCAGCGTGTTTATTTTTTGTTCATCAAGAGCTATCTAAACAAGTAACTTCTTTTCTATGCATTGGTTATTTTAACTATATTTGTGTAATTGCCAAAAATTTATCTAGGAAAAGGACGGCTATAAAAATAAAAAAAAAGTTGCAAATATGAGATATACCTTGTAAAATGAATTTCTTGCATGTAAATATGAAACAACAAAATGTAAAAATATTGGAATACTTTCAGATTTATTATTGTATTATATTAGAATACCTATATAGAAAAGTGTGTCTTTCCTGATTATGGCCACAATATTGTTGGTGAAGGAATTGTGAATGAAAGATAAATTAATTATTTAATAATAAAAATAAAAATGGTCATAATGAATGTTTAAAAAAACAGATTATTTAATAATAAAAATAAAAATGGTCATAATGAATGTTTAAAAAACAGATTATTGAAAAACTATTTCAAAACAGCTATTGATATATTAATGATAACCCTAAATTATTATGTGTATGTGTTTAATAAAATGTTTATCTCATTGAGTTTTATTTAAAAAGTGTTTAATTTATTGTTTAAACTCCTAAAAACAATACTTATTTCTTTTAGAAGAATACATTTGTATGCAATTGTTTCTCAGTAAATATATTATCATTATTCATTATACCAGTTAATTTAATAATATGCAAAAATTATAAAATAATTATTTTAACACATGAAAATATTGCATATTTTTGTGTTAGTGTCCTTGGTGGCACATTTAATTCTAATGGTTGTGATAAAAACATTTCATGTTATTTTATGTTTATCATACATTAAATGTGATAATTTTCTGAAAAGTTTTATTCATGAAAAGTTTTCAAGATTAAATGAAGTGGTAGTAAGGAAAAAAAAAATTATTCAATTTATGTTACTGAAATTCTGTAATTATAGTAATGAAAGCATTATTTTGACCCACATATTCCTGAAATGAATTCAACAAAGTATGATTCGATGTGATGGTGTTCTTGTTCTTCAGTTTATTGAACCATATAAATTACAATCTTTTATATTTTTTTAGTTGAATACAATTACGTATTGCCTTTTATGAAAAAAATTAGTAAATTTGAATTTTTATTTATAATTTCCATAACAAATACGGATTTTTGGTTCTTATATGTATATCATAAAAATTTTTTTTAAAAGTAATGAATCACTTTATTATTATCTTTGTTTCCAAATAAATCTTAATCACCAGGAGATAAAAAAAAAAATCCTTTAATTATTCAGAGACAAAACACCAGAATTATTCTAGTATTCCATATGTACCTAATTGACTGAGGCTGCTTTATTACAAATCCTAATTTGTCCAGGATGCTATGACCTGAAATCTCTAAATTTTTGACTTATTTCAAGTAATTAATTAATGATTGTTTTAAATTTTATTATTATTGATTATAATATTGTTTTTGAATTTGTAGAAGTGTCTAAAGGACTGCAAATAACTAATGAACTTTATTTGATTTTGTATTTTCATAATGAAAACAAATGTTTATTAACATTATTATGTTATGTAATATGAAAAAGAAAAAAAAACTGAGTACTATTTTTCTGATGCTATCTGTTTATGAAAATTATAAAAGAAAAATATTTAACTCAATTCTTTTAGCCTTTATTTTTTTTTGTGTGTGAAAAATAATTGTTTGAAGCAATTGTTTTTCTTATTGTTAATTTTGGTAAGTCAGAATAAAAGATCCGAGTGGAAAAGAGTTAAATAGAAAACAATATAGTTTGCCATTCAAAATGCAACACCAAGAAGGATGAGATATCAAAGCCAAATTTATTAGAAAAATAACACTAAGTACAAAAAGTGAAATGATTGAAAAACAATCTCCTTGGAGTTTAAAATTATGAAAAAAACTCAAAACTTGTTTCCACTCAAAGAGAGCTGCACAGAAAAGCAATTGCAGTACTTTAAAAATGCATTCTGTTCTCCTTTTGTATTGTTTTTTGTTGGTGGTACATTGAACACCAAAATGTGCATTTTTACACAAATGCTAATCATGTGTATATATACAAATTTCATGCCTTTTGCATTTTGGATGACTAGTAAATATCAACTGATTGCCAAAAAAAAGAAAATTTCCTGTAGGATAATTTAATAATTCACTATAGGTTATTATTTGTATCTGTTGTTAACTTCAAATTTGTTTACTTAAGAACCATTTTCATCTGTGTAATCATTGTCATTACGTGAATGCATAACTTCTAAATTTTAAATTACTTTTGAATTTAATATTTATTTATGCATTTATTATTATTATTATGTGAAGTTTTTGTGTTATAATTTATCTTATTTATTTGAATTTTTGAAGTTTATTTATTGCTTTATATACGAGGGTAAGGTGGAAAGTTCTCTGCTTGACAATGAAAGACTTTGACTTTCAGATAAAAATGATTTTATTTTTTTCTACATTATCTCCCTAGACTTCAACGCACTTGCTCCAATGTTTCTCCAACATCAGTATTCCTTCCCGGAAGTGAGAGTCTGGAATATTGTGAAAATATTCATCTACGGCCCACTCAACTTCTTCATTGGATGTTCAGAACTTCTCAGAAACAAATTTCTTCAAGTTTGGGAACAAATGAAAGTCTGTAAATCAGGAGAATACAATGGATGGCTAAGCAAATTGTACCCCAAATCCCGCAGTTTTCCCATTGCCAACACACCCTTGTGCACAGGTGCGTTGTCCTGGTGAAAGATGACTTTTTTTTTGTTCTTCAATCCAGGCCTCTTCTCACAAATTTTGGCATTTTGCCTTTTGCAAGGTAATCAATTAACAAGGTCCCTTTCGCATTCCAAAACGTGCTTTCCATGACCTTTCCGGTAGATGCGATCAACTACGCTTTCTTTCGCGCTGAACCACCGGCTTCCACCCACTGTTTGGACTGCTATTTTGTTTCTGGCGAGTAGTGGTTTACCCATGTATCATCCATAGGGGACAAATCGCCGCATAAAATCGGCCGGATCCCTATTGAATTGGTCCAAAGATTGCTGTGAAAGTCGTTTGCTTTTGATCGGCATTCTGCAAATGTGGCATCCCATGCGCCATCTTGCGCATCCCTAATTCTTCGTGCAAAATGTTTCTCGCCCTTTCTTCCGATATCCCCATAGCCTCAGCTATCTCACTCACCTTCATTCGCCTATCGTCCAACACGATACCATGCACTCTTTCGATTGTTTCCGGTGTGGTTGCGGTTTTCAGTCGTCCTTCTCGTGGGTCGGCTTCCAGGGATGTGCGACCACGTTTAAATTCAGCTGCCCACTTTTTTAACGTTTTACATGGTAGGAGCAGAGTCCCCGTAAACTTTTGTCAACTTCGGATAAATTTCCTTAAGGGTTAATCCATCCAAAACGAAGAATTTTATGACCGCACGATATTCAAGTTTATCCATTTTAGCAGAAAACATGTAAGATGTCTAATGCAAAAATTCGTGTAAACAAACTAATTGAGAGAACAAGTTGAAACTTGTCATACGAACTAATGACACGTGCACCCAGGCAGGAAACATAAATTTTTGCTGCCTGATTGGAGCGCCATCTTTGTGGCAGGCCGAGAACTTTTCACCTTATCCTCGTAATTAAATTTTTAAAAAATAAAAGCAACGAAAGCATTGGAATTTTTCATCTAAATGCTGTAATTTAAGATATAAATTAGATTAGGACTTACGAAAAAAGTAACATATTTTTTTTTTTAATTTTTATTATTATTTTTTTTTTTTTTTTTATCTATTTAACAAAAGTTCTTCAGAAAAAAAGTTAAAATGAGAGTACAATTTTTAAAAAATATTATTGTGTACATGCAATTTGAATGCCAAAATCTAATTTTTTGTTTGTTAAACTTATATGTGAAATAATTTATTAATATTTCTTTGTAGGGATCTGATGGCCGAATGGCTAGCGCTCAGGTTCAAGTCCTGGCGATGCCGTGGATGCTTTGTAATGGTTCGAAATCCATTTTAAACTGTATATCTCTGTCTAATAGGATTGTAGAGCGTTGCGGGGGTATCCGTAGCTTATCTTCAAGCTACACTCGCCACGTCGGTAGTGCTAATTGATTAACGTCTATGCAGCCCTTGCTTATGGCATAAAAGATAACTGTCTAAGTATTTGCCAGCTGCATTAGAAAAAAATATTTCTTTGTTATGCTAATATATGTTTTATTGTTAGATTTCCTGGCGGAATAATAAATATAGGAAAGACGTCAGACACCAAAGAACTTTATGAATGGGTTTTATGGTCTTATTGAAATCCATATACACACAGATTAAAAGATCATATGCATATACATACTGATGAAACGACCCTTCCAATGTAATATCTGCTATAAAATCTTTACTAAGACAAAAAAAATCTCTTTAATTCATTTGTGACTTCATTCAGGAAATTTAGAGTAATACTTGTCTAAAAGATTCAATGAAAAACCTAGTGTGATTTTACATTTATTCCTCCACAAATAACATAATCTTTGTAATTGAGTTTGGTATTTCATTCTGTTTATTATGTTAAAATATATTTGTTGTCTTTTTATTATAAAATTTATGTTTTATTAGTTGTATATTTGAACATCACAAGATACATTATGTTTCTAAGTGTACAATTATAACTGATTTTTTGTTATAAATTACAGTGCTTTGTATTTACAATAGATATCTCAACAATCTCTTCCAATTAATAATTTTTGTTTATCTTTTAAAATTAAAATTTGGTGATCATTTATTAAGTAATGATGAGGTATTTTTATTCAGTACCTTATTGTTTTGGATAACTTGCACTTTATTATTTTATATAGTTTAAATTTTTTTTTTTACCAATTAAAAATAATTTATAAGTTAAAATATATAAATATGTAAAATAGTGCTTTTATTTGCCATTTTCATATAAATGCTAAAATTTATTAATTGAAAACATAAATTGATTTCAATTAAAAATTGTAGTTGATTAGAAAAATAATTTTTCATGCTTATTGGAAGACAGTTTTTATTAAAAAAATTCATAATCACTGATATGGGTTTGGATTTCATTGGATGCATGTACTTTAGATGTACTTTATAGTTTTTTTATTTAGTTCAACAAAATTATTTTATGCATTGCAGTACATTGCATCTAAATCTCTTCTTATTCAATGAATTTCTTAAAATTCATGCATAAAAAAACTGCCATTTCCCTTTATTTTTTAATGTGCATTCAATTATGTTATTCAGCATATTAAGAAAATTCCTCATTGAAATGACAAAACAAAAGTTTTCCTTTGATTACAGATTTTTTTTCTAACTTCTCATGCATTGGTACCATAAAATGAAAAAAAAAATTTACAAAATTTATTTTAATATCTTAATTTTTTAAAAATGATTTACATAAGAAGTTTTATGTGTATAGTAATAGCCTTCATTATGTTAATTTATGTTTTTTTTTTCCCATGCTAGGTTTTCCATGCAGAAATGTAATAAATGTATTGCAGACTACTGATGGAAAAAAGGTCTTTAAATGTTTATTGTGTTCTTATTCAAGTATAATTCAAAACAGAATTAAAAATCATATTCGAACACATACTGGTGAACGCCCTTTCCAGTGTAACGTTTGTTATAAAACCTTTAGTAAGAAAGAAAATCTCAAAGTTCATTTGAGACTTCATTCGGGAAATTTACCATATCAGTGTCCTGTTTGTTTTAAAAGATTCAATGAAAAACGTAATATGATTTTACATCTTGAAGGTCACAAATAAGGTAAATTTTGTAATTTCATTAAGAGTTTTTTTTTTATTTATTTCTTTTCTTTTTTACCCATAAAGTATATGGATATTGTTATGGAAAGTGGTATTTTTCAAGTCCTAAAACACTTTCAATTTTGGACATTTTCACTGAAAACTGTAATTTTTTTAAAAATTTCTTTCATAATTTTTTTTCTATATATAATATTCATTTACAAAATATTTGAATAATTATTAAATTATTTTTTTAAAAAAATTAATTCAGAGGAAATATTAATGTAACATTGTTTTAAAAGTATGTCTGGTGAAAGCAAAAACAATTTTATTTCAAAGTGAAAATGAGATTTTCAAGAGAAGAAAATCATTCTGAATTCTATAGTTTATATTTTTATTTTTTAAGATTACTGTTATGTGTTTTGTTCTTACTTTAAATTCTAAACTTTGTGAATAACCTGTATACCGGCACATCCTATTACAATTTGAAACTTTTGCTATTTGTTTATATTTAGAACAATTAAGTTTATACGAGTGCAAAGCAATAATTGAATCATTCAGTGCTTGATTAATACATTATCATTTGCGTTACAATTTATTTCTGTTATTTTTATTTTTTTGGTACAAAAGCTTAGATTTTTTTTTGTGAAGTGACTCATATTATTATATAAGTAAAGGTAAATTTTGTAATTATTTTTGTTTGTAATTGATTAAGTTATCAATTAACCATTTAATTAAGAGAACTAATCACTCAGAAATAAATTATTCATAATTAAGTTATTATCATATTTTAAATATTTCTTCAGTTTTATGTTAGTGACATTTATCACCACTGTATCATTTTCAATTAAAAAAGTCACAAATAAAGAAAAAAATTTTAATGAACTTTATGGATGTTTTGTTTATGTATGTTTGTTTATATTTGCAGTACATTTTTCTATTATAGTATGCAGTTTTTAAAATAAGATGATTAAATGATTTCATTAATATATATTAAACTGATATTCCACACTGGTGGACAATTCTTATGGAGGCACAACACTATCACTCATAAAGATCGCAAAATAAAAGTCTACAAAATATGAAAATTAGAATAAGTACAAAATACAAGAAGTGTGTGTATACAAATTTTTATTTCAACACATATTTGATATGTGATACAGCTGATAAAACATTAAAAAGATTTCATGTATGTGGATAGGAGTTGTTCGGAGGTAAAGTTTTAACAGGAAAGCTTTAATTGGTGGACATAAAATTTTCAGTATTTCTTCCTGATATTACTTTAAGGACTTTATGTGTAACCATATTATTGGAAATATCGAAGAAGTGCAAAAATTAACAGAACTGCCAAGGAGTTTAACATCAAGAACAACATAGTTTCTCAACTTTGGAAGATATTTAAAATAACTGGAATGTGTTGCTTGCATCATGGGGAGATTGTTTTAGAAGCATAACATCTGCAAAAGACAGGTACATTGTCTTAATGGTAAAAAGGAATCGCGCCACCACATCCAAGCAGGTGGCAGAGGATTTTTTTTTTTTACGCTGGTGAGCTGATCTCTCAAAAAGTGATAGACTTTGGAAAGAGCAGAGAGCTGTTGTGTGTTTCATTGTCTAGACTTTACAGTAGGGTCTATTTGCAATAGTGTCACAATTGGACAGAACAGGATAGGCTTTTGTACTATTTTCAGATGAGAATAGGTTCAGTTTTGGACCTGATTGTAGATGACAACTGATTTGGCATGTGAATGATACTGGTTTTTGTCCAAAAATATCAAATATTCAGAAATATCTTCATGCCTTATAATTTTCATATTATAATAATTTTCTGTTAATCATTTTTTTTTTTTTTTTTTCCAAATAATAATAGATAAAAAAACGGAAGATATCAGATAATTTATAAAAAAATAATTGAAATTGTATTTGTTATAAGAATTTTTCATATTGTTATTAAGCTTTTTATATATATATGTCATGATTTAAAATTTTCATTGAAGCATTTCTTCCTCATAAAATTTGTAATTTTATCTAAATTTTATATTGGATTCTCAAAAAAATATAAATTTATTTTTCTAATTCTGTAATGTTAATTAATTGATTGCTGGTACTATTAAAAAAATTTTTAATTATTATATTTTATATTAAGGAACAAGTAAGGCATAGCTTGTTTAACAATGAAAATTCCATGTAATCTTATTGTGCCAAATTAAAACTTATGACCAATTTATGAGGAGTTAATTTCAATTAGTGAATTATATTAATTTTTACCTGTCTAGGGAATGCATTTTAATAAATCATGTTTATTTTTTAACTTTATTTTTATGGCACCAATTTATTGTATTTTTATATGCATTTAAAATAATGTTCTAAGAAGGGATTTATTACATTCATTTAATTACCAAAGAAATTTATGCAGCAAAAAAACTCTGGTTTATATTATTTCTAAGTATAAGAAATCACTGATTATAAATGGGATTACACATTAACAGTTCAATCAATTGACATTCAAATAATCTTTAGTTTTAAAAAGTTTATAGATGTAGCATAAGGTAAGCATGTAAATTTTGACACAAACATTATTTCAGAAACATATAATTAATATTCAGTATATTCCTTTTAGAAATTTTTTATATCAAATTTAAAGTAATCTTTTATTTTTTATATTTTCAATTGCTCATTTCTTGATATGTGAATGATGACCTGAGCGGAGATACTAATATAGAATTTCTAGTTTTCAGATATAATTTAATGACTTCATTACTTGGTTAGGGTGAACAATATAAATTATTTAATGATTATATACAAGAAATCATTAATTTCCTTTATGAGGATATTTAATAATTTATCTTTCCATAAAATTTTAATATTTTTTATAGAGTGTAATAGGATAATAAATTACATCAATTAATATTTTTTTAATGTGTAACTTTATATTTTATGTATGCATTTTTGTTTTGTTGATGTTTTATGATTAAAAAGGATTTTATTAACAAAAAATAAAATTGCTCACTGATAAATTATGCTAATTGATATTGTTTTATTAAAAGTGTATTACAAAACAATCATCAAAAATAACTTGCATTAATAAATTTTAATGCACTATTATTCAGTAATTTCAGATAAGAGCTTTTATTAAATATAATAATTTATATTTGATATTTTCTATAAAGAAATTCAATAATGTATATTTTGTGATTTTTTCTTATTGATCATTACACCAATCATCCATTTTAGACTTTATTGTACATCTAAAAGAAAATACAATTTTTGTTCCTTCTATAATATATGAAACTACCTTGCTAAAAGTACATCTGAAGTGACATACATTTTCATGTTCTGAATGCAATAAAGGTTTTACAACAAAGGAATAATTTAACATTCATCTGAAAATTCATACTAAGAAACAACTGTTTGTTTATAACATTTGTGGTAAAGCATTTGCTAAACTTGGAAACTTTAAAATGTATAATTTTATTATGCATTAACAAATAACCAGTTAAAGTTAAATGTGGGAATATTTAAATCTTTTAAATAATTGTCAGCAAGGAACCTAAAACAGCATTCCTATTTTATTTAGCTTTCCTTTTTATCTGCTTGATTTGTATTTTTCAATAAATATTATTTTTCTTTTTGATATAAAAATTTGAATTACTTTGGAAATCATTTTGCAGTAAAAAATTTATTTGGTCACAAGTAATTTTGAGGAATAAAATTATTTTGGAAAGAAGTTACAATATTGCTCAATTAAAATCATAAGTTTTAAAGAAAAGAAATTAAATGGTTTTAAAAAAATTTTATGCAGTTTATAAAAACTTGTTTTTCTAAATATGACTGGTAAGTAAAAATTCGATTTTTATTACTAAACTAACAATTGAATCTTAATATTATTTGAAATATTTTTATATTGGCATGAAAGTATTTATGGTGCTATGACTTAATTTGTATTCTGTCACTGTAATAATTTCTGAACTCTGATTGTCTGTTCTAAAAAAGATTATTGGTTAAGAAAAATTTAAAAAAATCGTTATATGGAAATAAAGATTTTTTTGAAATTTTTTGTTACCAATAATTTTTTTAAATGATTAACTATGCTCTTTGAAAAAAAAATACTAATTTAGTAGAGAAATTTAATGTAGGTGAGTTCTTTTAAAATAAAATAAAATGTAAACCTGAATCTATCTTTTTTTTTTCTCCCTTTTAGAAATAAATTATATTTAACATTATATTGTTTCTAATTTATGCCAGCAAAAGTAGAACTAATATTTTTTTAATGGTTTCCCTTCTTATGCGTGTGTTAATTTCTTTCCCTTGTTTATTTTATTCTTTATGGCAATGCTGGCCAACAAACCAACTGCAATATAATTTTAATAGATAACAACTACTAATTTGTTCAAAAAAGAAAAAAATAATTTTTTTTTAAAAGTAAGTATCGTGTATTGATTCCGGAATTGTAAATGAGTTAACTCTTGTTGGCATAGACAGCAATTTTAATGTTTTGCAATAGTATGAGAATTTAAGGGTTCTAGTTTAAATTTATTTGTAAATTTTATTTTATGTTAAAATAAATCTTTCACTCTTTATTGTTTATAACTTAGAATATGTTTTAAAGCATTGCAAATAATTAAGGTGCTATTATTTTTTTACATCGTAAGTTGAAATAAAATACAAAGTGATATTTCATTTTTATTTAACAGAATTTTGATGATATGTTTATTTTTTAAGTATGCATTTGCTTTAAAATTATTTGTAAATTTGCAGATTTATTTTACACATAAATTTTGTTTTAAAATTAAACTTTGTTTAAGCATAGTCTTTGATAGACATGAGATAACACTATTTGAAAGAATATTCTTTTACTTGTTCTGCCTGTAGTAAAAGTTGTATGATAAGTATAGAAATGAAAGCTCGTCTTAGAATACATCCCAGTAAATAACCCTTTATTTGTAGCATTAATAAAAGCACACTTTCCCAAATTAGAAATTAGAAGAAACTTTACCTTATTTTACATAAAAAAAATTACTGATGTCAAATTGTGCATATAGACATTTATTATCATCTTTATTTTACAACAGGGAACTCTACATATATAAATCCCCTTTTAACTGTCAAGAGAAAAATTAAATCCAAAATAAATGATTATACAAAATAAAGCTGGCTTGTAAACATATTAGATTATTGATTAAATGGAATCAAGTTTTTTTCTGGAGAAAAAAATTTATATGAGTTCTTAAAGTATATTTTGTTGAGAAGTTGACTCAAAGACATAAAAGTCAATTTTTAAATTTGATTGGGAAGTAAAAAACTCTTTAATTGGAGTAATTGCTAATGATTGAATTATGTTATTTAAATTTTTAAATTTTATATTCTATGGACATTTTTAAGAAAACTTTTTTTTTTTTTTTTATAGAAATAGCTACTTAAGTACAAATCCTTGTGCATTTTTGTTGTCTTTTGCATTTTTTTGCAAAGCTGTGCATTTTTTATGATTAGCTATCCTATTAAAAAAAAAGTTAATTATCAAGATAATTTCTTTGAATAAGAAAAATTTTAGAAAATGCAATCTTTAATTTTTTCATATATTCTAATTATTATCAATAAATATTATTGTAATTATTATCCTTTTATATGTGTGATTGTATTTTTATTTTTTGATTGCATCCCTCCCCTTTTACAAAAATATGGGCAAACAAGTCAATTTCAACATAATTTTTTTGAGAAATTGTAAGCAGCCAATTTGTTTTGAAATAAGAAAGATTAAAGTCACTGAAGCAGAGTGTTTGTATTAGAAATACTGGAAATCAGATTCAGATTTTATAATACATTTAAAGCAGAATGTCGATCTCAAATACAAACAAATTGATTTTTCGCTTCTGTTTTGAAATTGATGTTTTATCTAACTCTTGAAGTACTTCTCAAGTTATTTGAAATAAAGTTATTAACCAACAATTTATTATGTTTTATTGATAAAAATAGCATTATAATATTCCATAAAAATAAGTTGATTGGAAGTAAATGAAATCTATTTTGTCTTGTAGATTCTAATGCAAATCAGCTGAATTGTTCTCCATTTCAAAGAAGACATCAGTTTTGTTCTTTTTGTTCATATTCTACAATAGACAGAATTGCTCTCAAAGAGCATATAAGAACTCAGCACCTGAAAGGACGTCTCTATTCATGTGCTGAATGCAGTAAAAGTTTTACAACAAAGGCAGCACTTGAAACTCATCTAAGAACTCATACTGGTGAACGACCATTTAGTTGCAACTTTTGTGGCAAAGCATTTACCCAACGTGGCCACTTAAAAGGCACTGTTTTTATTGTACATCAACAATTAGCTGATTGATGTTACATGTGAGAATATTTGATATATTTTAAATAATACAAAAGAAGGGGAAACTAATGTGGTTTCTCTTTTTACTAATGAAGGAAAAAAATAAATTTTACTATAAGAAGTTAAATGGATTTTGAAACAAGTTATGTATTTAAAATTCATAGTTTTAATGATATATTAAAAAAACAATTGTCTGTGTATTTTTAGCGTATATCATGTTTTATTAACTAGTAGTCTTATTTTAATATTTGAATGAAAAGAAAAAAAAAAAATCAGTAATCACAAATGAATTATTTAGTGGTTTAATTTTTAAATTGATGTGAAATGTAAACTGAGCTATTCAAGTTTTTAACTTTTAATGATATGACTGCTGTTTTTCTGTCTCTGTAATTGCTTCTACAATGTTATATCAACACTAAAACAGTAATTTGCCACTGTAATAATAATAATAATAAAAGACTTTGCATTGAAATTTTTCAGGTAATTTTTTAATTTGATAACATTTCAAATACAGATCATAAACTATACAATTTGTCCTTCATGTGATCCTCCTATTAATTATGTAATTTTGAAAATGACAAACAATCTTCTGAACTATATGTCATAGCTCATTATATGTAATCAATTTTTCAGAATAAACAAATAAGATAGAATTCTCAATCTTTTTTTCTTAAAAAAATTCATGTATATAGTTTTATATTATTTCTGATTTATGTTAATAAACAAAGCAATCAATGTTACCTGGATTAATTTTTATTTTACAGTTGTATTCTTCTTTATCCGTGGGGTTTTTTTTTTTTTTTTTTTTTTTAATCCTTTACAGCAATACTGCCTTACACGTTGATTACAAAGTGAATTACGGCAAATGACAACTGCTTTGTAGAAATCCAGAAATACTAATGTTAATGAATAAATTGTTTGTTTTTAATTTATTTTCATTTTGAAAACTTATTTTTGTTATTATTAACATAAACACTTTGATATCAATCTTTTTTGATAAATATGTAAATTTTTAGACTTTTCATTAATTTTGACTTCTGAATTTTTATTGTTTTTCATGTTTTATCTCTTCTTTTCTCAGTAAAACTGAATATCAATTTGAAAAACCTTTAAATCCTTTATTGGTGTATTATATTTAAAATATAATGGTAATAATGTTAATCTCAAATATTAAATCTTCTGTTTTAAATTAAGGGTATCAATTTTTAAAATTTTGCATCATTTATATGTTAAATGTTTACTTTATTTCATTATGCTATAAATTTTCTATAATATAATATTTGAGTAAAGATTTTATATATCATTTATCTCTTGTATATTTCAGTGCAAACCATGTAGATTTGCAACTTGATTGTACACCTGACAAAAGTTCTGGAAGAATACATGAGTCCCATGTCCTATTCAAAATGCAACAAAAAAAAAATTTTCAAAAGACATGGCTTGTAATTTATACTGTTGAGTGGCCAATCTTTTACTCGACTTAGAAGTCTTAAAAAGGCATTGTTTATTTTTACCTTAAAAGTCAGCTGGTTCAGTTTTTCTACCTAATACAGTAAGGAACCAAAACAGGCATGAATTCCCATTTTGACATTGAGTAAAAAAAAATCAGAATTAATCAGTGATAATAAATAAAATGAGCTTTAAAAATAATTTAAATGTTTGTTAAAATACCTATGGATGTTTAGTTAATTTTGTAAAAGATTTCATATTTTTCCTCAATATGTTGACAATAACTGCTTTAAAATTTGATTAGTAATAAAAAAATTCAACAATATCAAAACTTCAAACAATGGAATTAATATTTAAATAAAATTGTTAATATTCTGTAATATTTAAAGCATTTTTATATTGAAGTGAAAATAAAACAGATATAAAAGATTTAAATTTTTGTTCCTGTTAATATTTTTGTTTTATTTCTATCATAAATTTTATGTTATATTTATAGCTACTATGAAGAAGAGTGTAGAAACAAGCATTTGTGCTAAAATTTTTCAAGACACCTTTTTAAATGTTTTTACAGATTATTTTTAATTCGTTTTACAGATTTTACCAATTACTTACTTAAATATATATATATATATATATACATATTTTTATATTTCTAATTTATGATGATAGGCAATAGGAATCAATATTATCTCCTATATATATTAATTTCTTTTTTTTTTATGTGTGTACATAGTGGCAAACAAATTGATCTCAATGTATTTCAGTAATGTGCTGTGGTCAATTTGTGCAAAATAAAAAGAAAATTCTTTTTTTGCTTTTTGAAAAATAATGTGTTAGATATTAATGAAGGTATGAATACTTTTTAAGTGTATTACACAAATTTTTGTCTTTGCTGATAACATGATCCTAATTGCTAGGAATGAAGGTACCTTTATAGGATTATTTTTAAAAAGGGAAAGTGAGACAATATATGGCCATGACCATGAAAAATACAACCAGTTATTCACCAATGAATTTAGTTGTTGTGGCTCTTTTGTATTTCTACATATATTCTCATATTGCACAATTTCTAAATTGAAATATCTAAGATGGTGACGAAAAATATGTATATGTACAGAAAGGTTTTAGCAGAATGATTTTTACTTTCATAGAATAAATAGATTAGATGCTTATCTCAATCTACATCCCTGTGCAAGAGAAGGCACTTGGTGATTAGCAATTTTATAGCTAACAATTCTGCATCATTGTAGCATGCTTAACAATGTTATAGCTAAAATAAACTAGGTATTATGGTTAGCAATTGAATGCATGCTTTAAATTGACAATTTTCTTTGGAAACTCTTATTAAATTTTCATATTAAGTAATACAAAATGAACCATTCAACATTTTCCTTCTTATCAAAATATTTTATATATACAATTTTATGTTATGCTAAAAGATAATAATCAATTATATTCTTTTTATACGCATGTTTGTGATCTTTTGTCTTTTTTTTTTATTACCTATGTCATCTTTTATTTAATTTTTTGTAGTGAATTTCAATTTGCATTATTTTTTTCAAAATTTTGATTATTTAAAATGTTTATTTTTTTGTAAATTTTTATATAAAGTTATTTAACAGTTATGAATTATTTTATTTTTCAAGTAAAAATGTAATTGCTTTATTATTACTGTTTAAAATAAATTGTCAGTATATGGCATTTTTTTTTATAGATGGCAGTGTAAATCAAGTGCATTTTCAGCTCAATTCTTTACCTCAAGCAAAGCTTCATTTTTGTTCCTTCTGTTCTTATTCTACAATATACAAGATCACTCTGAATAGGCATATAAGACGTCATCTGAAAGAACGTCCTTTTTTGTGTACCGAATGCAATAAAGGTTTTACTACTAGGACAGAACTTAATTCTCATATGAGAACTCATACTGGAGAACGACCATTTGTTTGTGATATTTGTCTTAAATCTTTTTCTCATTGTGGAAGCTTGAGAAGACATTGTTTAAATTTACATCCAGAATCAACCAATTGAAATTGCATGTATAAAAATTTAACATCTTTTTGATATTATCATAAAGAACCAAAACAAATATGGTTTTATTTAAAATGAAATCCATTATAAAAATAAAACTACTTATGAAATGAGTTTGTTTTAATCATGAATTTTGAAAGAAAGAAAAGCATTTGCTTAGCTACCAGCCTTTACAATTTTTTAATTGTTTGTATAATTGTATAGATTTTTGAAATAAAATTTAAACAAAAATATTTTTTAAAAAGAAAAAAAGAAAATTTTGACATTATGGTTAACTGTATAAGTAACTGCAAGAACAGCAACTAACTCCTGTTGGCTACACTGTCTGTCCCCCCACACACACACACATACCAAGTCAATTTAACAGGTACTTTAATTGGATTGGATGTCTAACATTTATTTATAAATGGTGAAGTTTAAAAGATTATCTATAAAGAATAGTTTTCCATCCTGTGTAGGCAATAAAGCTTTAGTAAGCTAAAGTACTAGTAGTTTGCTGCATGTACCATCTAGCTGCTGAGAAAGGTGCAACAGCAGCTATTGATGAAATAAGATAGAAGTCTGTTATTGCCTGGAACATATTTGTGTAATGTAATATATATATATATAATACTATTTTTTGTATAAATTTCATTAGCATGTAGAAAAAATGCTATTGAAGTATTTGACTATAAGTGTAATATTATATACTAAGCATTTAATTTACAGTAGCTATAATAATGAAGTAGAGTTAAATAAATAAATATTATATATATAATAAATAATATATAATAAATATTATATATAATAAATAATAATAAACATGACAATATATAATAAATAATAGTATTATATATTGTCACGTTTTTAATTAAAAATAAAATGTTGGATTTGCATTTGAATTTTCTAGGTGCAACTTGTCTAAAGAACTGGCTCAACAAATATCTTTCTATTTTTGTATTTGCTGGAAAGTGAAAATTCAACAACATTGGTCATTATAACTGCTGAATTATAATATTTAAATAATTTTTGACAAAGTGAAACCTGTCATTTGTGATTTGATTCAAATACTATGGATCTTATATTTTTGTTATGCATTCTCATATTGTGAACTTATCTATAAATATATCATATTTTGTGAAAAATAATAATAATAATGAATGTATGGAAAAGCTTCAATAGATAATTTTTTTTCTTCTTTGAAAAAAATCATAACTTTTATCTACAAAGAAATGGTTTAATTAACAATGTCACTTAACAAAGAAAGCAATATGAACTCTGCTTTAGTAATAATTTTATTAAATGCCAGAAATAATTTATTAATTTTTTTTAGGAACCAGAAAAAGAAATTAAAGATATCGCTTGTCTTCATTCATTTTTATTTATTTATTTTTCGTTTTTGAAGATATTTTACGTGCGCTATTTTATTTTTAAAATGTCACTAAGCATTTAGTTACTATTATTACTGCTGAAGTTGTATTCCTTTTATATGCTTGTTTAAATTTTTCTTCTGTTATATATATATATATTATTATCCTTTACGGAATTTCGATGAAAAGTAATTTAATGTATAAAATTGGTCAGTATAAATTATTATTTTTCCTACATATGTCATTATCCTATATTTATTATTTTTAAAAAGGTTATATGGTTGAAAATATATGGTATTTTATTTCTTTCTTATAGATTCCAATGCAAAGCAGTTGCATTTTCAGCTTAATTCTACACATAAAAGAAAGCTCCATTTTTGTTCCTTCTGTACATATTCTACAATATACAAAATCAATTTAAATACACACATAAGACGCCACCTGAAGGAGCGTCCTTTTTCTTGTCCCTGATTGCAGTAAAAATTTTACAACAAAGGAAGAACTTAATGCTCATCAAAGAACTCATACCGGTGAACGTCCATTTATTTGCACCACTTGTGGCAAAACATTTACTCAGATTGGAAATTTGAAAAGACATCGTCTTATTTTACATAGAGAAATAAATCAATTGAAATGATGAATGTGAAGATTGTTATTCTTCAAGAAGATTCAAAATTACAAAAAAATAATAATAATAATAATTTTTTAATGATGTAATACTTTTAATTTAGTAATAAGTTTTGGAAGGAGATATAATTTCTCTTTTAAAGTTCCAATTGAAATTAAAGTAATGCTTCATAGGAAATTCAGAAAAATAAAATTAAAAGATAAAGTCTGACATATAGTGTGCTCAGAAAATTCCTGCAAGATATGAATTCCTAATCATTCTAAATAGTCTGGGATATTTGGTAATGAAAGAGCTGATTTCCCTTCCCCTGATTTTAAAATACACCTTTAAGCTTGCTGTTTGGGTTGAGTTAGTAAACTAAATTGTTTTCTAAAACAAAACCTCTTGTACCTTTATTAAAAATTACTTCTTTCATGAATTTTGAAGCACACTATAGAAAGATGGAGAACTTTATTTAAAGACCGCATAACATCTACTGAGCAAGATTTATCTCTCATAGCATTTTAAATGTTTTACGGACCCACACTTTTTCCGTTGTTTACAAAGGAAGATTTGTATCATATCTAATGCAAAAAAAAAAAAAAAAATCAACCTTCAACTTTTTTTAAAAATAATTTGTTCTATTGATGATGATAAAAATACACTTAATTACCATTCTTTATGGATGAAAGAATAATCTGGATATGCTTGTTATGTAGCTAAACAATTGTTATTTGAACTGCATAAAAAGGCAGCAGTTGCACACTTCAATGTTTGTGAATAGTAAAAATTGTATTTTGTTTGTATAATGGGTATATCTTGTTTATAATTTATAACCTATCGTAGGTAAATGTAAGGGCTTTACAAACTATGGGAGTATCCGTCTTTTATTATCTATCCTGCTGCCATTCCAAATGTCATCTGCAATCTGGAGACTTATTATCATTCATTAGCATTTGCTGTGAGTTATGCTTCAAATATACTTTTAAATTTCTTGTGAATTGTTGTAATATAGTTGTTATCTATACTTTTTACAATGAAAAAAATCTTGTTCTACAATGCTCGTATGGTTCTAGTAGGATTATTTTATGTATCCATTTTCCTTTTTTATGATGGAATAGAAGCAGAATCTCTATGTAAAAAGAAGTCCATGTAAATGTTTAAGGAATATTATTATTATGATTTTTATGTTTATTGTAAGTAAAACTTATCCTTATAAGAACTGATGATGAATTGAACTTGTTTCTATTGAAAATATCTAGAAGTGTAGAAAATTTATAAAAAAGAAAGAAAAAAAAAAATTTTAATTTGAATAACACAGGTAGAGTACAAATTTCTTTAAAAAAAGAAGCATGGTTGTCAGATTTAATTGGTTTATGTTTATTTTGTAATTGGAAGCTGCTTTTAAATTTCACTTGTCTAAAGTTATTAGCTGCTATTTAATGTTAATTAATATGTTTATGTAGTGTATTATTTACATTTCCTTGATACAAAGTTATGATTAAGTAAACCAGTAGGATAGATTTTATTCCTTTAAAAATATTTTGTATTTGATTATATTATTTTTTTCTTTTTTTTTTGTAATTCTTTTTCAAGCACAAAAATTTTTCATTGGAAAAGATATCTTAAAATATGATTTTAATGTTAAAAAATGTATTGCTAATGGTGTGTGTAGATTAGCTATAAAAAGAGTATGTAATCCCAACCTTCCCCATTTCATTTTAATGTGTTTTATTATTACTAAAATAAAATGTGTGTGCTAATTTGTTATAATGTGTTTAAAATTGAATATTGTAAACATTTATAATTAATTAGTATAAGCATATTTTAAATACATTTATTTGATATATATATTTGAAATTCATTAAATAGATAGAATTTCTGGACGTAAGATTTTCTCATTATAAAAGATTTAATTATGTTAATTTCCTAAAATGAAAAGAGATTAATCTCTTTTTTTTTAAATATGTAAAAAAAAAAATTTAAGAAATCAAAATTAAAAAAAAATAAATTATGGTCGATACTTAATGCAATTAAAAATTATAACATTTTTTGAGTAATGCTTAGATAACAACTTTAATAAATTAATTGACATTAGAAAAGTTTCTAGTTCAAGAAATGTTGAATTTAATGAATATAAAATGCACATGCAGGCACATATAAAATTAAGTGATATCAAATATTTACTTTTATGCAAGAGGAGAAACTCTATAAAGTTACTACAATTATGAAACATTAAATGACCCCTTTTATACTCTGTTTCATAAATATTTGCATTCTAGTCACCATATGTGATCTTCCAAGTCATCAAATTTCCATCCTTTTTAATATTGGTTTGGCAGTTATCAGAGTTTTGAGGTTACTGTGACTTTGGAACTTTCTAGGACTACTTTGGAGAATACATACCACAAAAATTGTCAATAATAATGTCTCATGACTCCATACATAAGCTAATTGGAGAAAGTGATACATGGAGCATTTGTTATTATATATGTCCATTTTTGCTAACAAACCTGGTACACTACCTATTCACGCTTTGGAATAATTTATTTGTTTATTTATTTGAAATAAATTATACTATTTCATAATGAATATAAAAAAACTTATACACACACATAAAATGATATGAAATTTCTTTTAATGCCAAAAATTATAACTATAATTGCTGGATGTGAAAGAATACATTTTCAAATAAAGAAACACTTCCATGTTTCATGGTTACTTGTTGCTTCATTACTCTGTAAAATATATATTTTCAAATGTTTAGTATCTTTTCGAATCTCTGGGGTTAGTTTGTGTGTTTGATTGTAATTATTGCTTATAATGCTCTCTTCATGTTTTATGTATGCAATCTTTGATTGCTAAATAGGATTTACCAAACAACTAAAACACTGTATTGCAGGAAACAATTCAAGAATGAAACTTTCAGTGCTCCATCGTATACAAATAAAAATACTCCATCATTTTTTTTTTTTTTAATTGAAAAAGAAAATTTGTCATAAAGCTTGATTAAATCCCAACACCTAACTGATTCTTAATAAAACTAAATATTCAGCATTTTGTCTTAAATTGAAGTATTGTCCATTGTTTCTGTATTATGAATGAAAAATTTAGTCCACTAATCTTTTTCTAATTGATTATGTTTGGTGTGTATTGTGATTTCTGGATTGAACAGTTGTTAAAGCTGTGAAGACTTAGAACTTATTTTTATTTATTTTACTTTTTCCATTTGTTTTTCATATCAAGTGTTCTATTATAAAAGTCTTGTATCTTCTCAAATATTATAATAAGAAATTTAAATGACTGCATATAATTTTAATACCTAATTTTTTTGCACTAATTTTTTATAGTACAAATTTCAGTTCATAATAATTGGATCTGACTGCTTGGCAAAGTATTGAATTGTTGTTAATTAGTAATTATGTTAACTCTTTGTAACGCAACAAATAAATCTTGGAATACTAATAAACAACATTCTGCTACCTATTAGGATTTGTGTATGTGTGTGAGAGAATAACTGTGGAATTTATCACTTTTGATAATGCATCTCCAACAATCGGTTTTACCAAAATATTTGATCTTCTCAAATATTATAATAAGAAATTTAAATATCTTTTCTTACATAAACATATACATGCATAAATTTAAGGATTTGCCTTTTTTTTATGCTTTTTTTTTCTTTTGCATTTTTCTTTATTTTTTATCTTTCTTTATTCTTTTTCAGATCTCATTGTTATAGTTGTTTAAAGATATGGAATGATTAAATGATTTTTTTATTAAGCATTTTTGTTTTCAATTTTTAAAGTTTTAATTTTACAATATTCATTAATATTTCCCTTCTACCAAATATCTAATAAGTAAATATCTGATTTTTAATTATATAATTAATCTTATATTATTAGCTGCTTAAATATATGTACCTTACTGATTAAGTTTTTTTTGTATATATTTATCAAAAGAAATTATAAAAAAACTATAGTAATAAACCAGTTTTTGTTGAATTTTTTAATATACAATAATTTTTTGCTATATTAAAAGTAAAAGACAAACTAAATTGTTTACAAGACATTTAACAAATAAAAGATGCTGTATAACTGATGACTATGTTTGTATTCTAATGTTAGTACACTTTTTAATATTATTAATCAGAGTTTATAAAACAGAATTGTAAGCTAAGAAAGATCATTTCAAACAATGAAATAGCAAGCAGAGAAATACTTCTACCTATAATACCTTAAATGTCCATTAGCATTTTAAAAATAAAATCATGTTTATATCACATTTTTTGTTCTAAAAAAGACTCATAAATATCAGTTAATAAAGTTTCAGCATAATGAGTGCTATACTTTTTAATTTTCCTTCATTGATTTTAATGCTTTAATTATTTTCTTTTTTTTTTTGTCTTGCCATGTATATTTTCATTAAAAAAATGTTTCTTTTCCATTTAGGTGTAACTGATTCCTCTAGTAAGTGTGAAATGAATTGCGGAGAACTTGTCATTAGAAATACAAGTCATTCGTCAGATTTGATGCATCAAGAAAAAAATGACACATTTATCCAGAATCAAATAACAGATTTATCTGAAAGAATAAATACCTTTGTTTATATTGTAATAAGTCATTCACTTCACAAGGAAATCTCAATCAGCATTCTAACATTCATACTAGAAAACATCAATTTGAATGTGTTTTTTGCAAGAAAAGATTCAGTCGGAAGTATTCATTACAGATGCATATGTTGACTCATCGAGATTCTTTTTAATTTGAATACATTTACAAATATTAATAAATCTTTTATGGAATTGAGTGCATTTCGTATCTGTTTTTCATATGAAAAATTCTCAGAATTCCACCAGGTTTTACTACTTTCCTAAACCATACATTTACCAGATTTGTTATTCATAAAACATACTTTTTTTGTTGATTTTCTATGACCGAATATTACAGATAGAATCACTTCAACAGATAGATTCTTCTACATGAAATGAACTTTGACTGTGTGTGAAAACAATATTGTCTGGCATACCCAAAATATGCATCTAAGGCCAAAAGACATTACAAAAGTTATTACATCTTAATGTAGATACACAAAACTTGATTTTTAGTTTATGTTGAATAGAGCTGTAATTCCAATAATCTCATCTTTGTGCTTCATGCTATTTGTATAATAAATATGACTTTGGTATTTTCCAATTTTTCTTACAATTACATTTGGATTGTCGGCAGTATACAATTAAAATTGCAGAAAATTAAATCAATTTTGCATTCTGTATGATTGTAAGTAATGACATTGTATTTATCATTTTATTACTTTATCTAATTATAAAATTTCCTTTTTTTCTTGTTTAAATAATTATAAAAATATATGTATATATCTTTTTTGAAAGTGAAATTATTGATGTTTTTTTTTTTTTATGTATGTATATTTAGTCATTAATTTTTTATTTATTTTACTATTCCATTAGTTTTTTTTTATATTGAGTGTTCTATTATAAAAGGCCTTGAATCTTCTATTATTATAATAAGAAAAAAGCTCTCAAAATATCCAAATGCTGACCATAATGGAAGCTAGAATACTTTTAATTTTATTTCAATGATAATGCTAAATAATACTTTAAATTTTTTGTTTTGTAGATTATTTTTTTTTGTCTTGTCTTGTATGTTTTCATTAAAAAAAAAAAAAACTCTTTCTTTTTCCATTTAGGTTTAGCTGATTGCTCAAGTTAATGTAAAGTCATTAGAAATCTGAGTTATTCATTGGTTTTGATGCATGAAACAAAAAAGGACATGTTTCTCCAGAATAAAATGACAGATTTATCGAGAAAGAATGAATATCTTAGTTCCTACTGTTATAAGTCATTCACTTCACATAAAAACCTCAGCATTTTAACATTCATATTGGAAAACATCAATATGGATGTCTTTTTGCAAGAAAAGTTCTCTTTCCTGACTCACACACTTACACTATGTATTCATAAAACATACCCGTTTTGTAATTTTCTATGACTGGTATATTACAGATAGAATCACTTCTACAAATAGATTCACTGTCACTTCTATAAATATTCTTTTATACAAAGTGAACTTTGACTTTGTGTGAAAACAATATGATCTGACTTACCCAAAATATACATCCAATGGCAAAAGTTCTTATAGCTGATACACATAATTACTCATTTTTAGTTTTTCATGTTAGGCCGAGTTGTGATTCCAATAATTTCATCTTCGTGCTTTGTGTTATTTGCATAATAAATATGACTTTGATGTTTCCAATTTTAGTATTTGGATTATTAGCAGTATGTAATTAAAATTGTAGAAAATTAAAACAACTACATTGTCATTACTTATGTATGATTGTAAATAATGACAATGTAGTTATAATTTTATTTGACATTGTTTTGGTTGGTTACATTGGTTTGCATTATTATATTCTTATATTATTTTAAAGTATATTGCTAACAGTTGAAGGGAAAAAGATGTGCTTTTGTATAAATAACTTTAAATATATATATATTATTGAAATTACTGTTATATTTTTTTCGATATGTATGTATATTTAGTCACTAATTTTTATTTATTTATTTTACTATTCCATTGATTTTTTATATCAATTGTTCTGTTATTAAAGGCCTTGCATCTTCTCAAATATTATAATAAGAAATTTAAACTTTTTACACACACATTTATACACACTATCTATGAATTTGCAAAAGTTGTTTATCTTTTGAAGCTTTTTTACTTTCACATTTTTATTTATTCTCCATTTTATTGTATAAAGGATTTTAAAATTTTTATAAAGGTTTTATTGTTGCAGTTACTTAAAGATATGGAATGATTGAATGATGTTTATATTAAATATTTTTGTTTTCAATTTTTAAAGTTTTAATTTTATGATGTTCATTGATATTTTTGTCTAAACAACTTTCTTAAGTAAACTATCTGATATAAAATCACGTAATTAATCTTTACTTATATTTATAGTTTCTTAACTAGGTTTTTTTTTTTTGTATGTGTGTGTGTGTTTATTGAAAGAAATTACAAAAAATTATAGTTTGTAATAATCAGTTTTTCTTGAATCTTTAATATTTTGTTATACTAATATAAAAAATACAATGACAAAAAAAAAAAATTGTTTACAAAACATTGAAAATAAATAAGGAAAGGAAAGATGCTGTGTGACTAATGTCTGTATCTAGATTCTAATGTTTGTAAAAATTTTAATATTGATTACTCAGAATTATAGAATAAAATGTTATTGTAAGAAAGATAATTTCTGTCTCTATTAAGAATAAAAAAACTTTATTTAAATGAAATTTTTGTTCTAGAAAAACTCACAAATATCCAAGTTTCAGCGTAATGGGAGCTATACTTCTTAATTTTCTGTCATTGATTTTAATGCTTTAAATATTTTTTTTTTTTTTTCTTGTCATGTATGTTATCACTAAAAAAATGCTTCCTTTTCCATTTAGGTTTAGCTGATTGCTCAAATATGGGTGAAATGAATTGCGGAGAACTTGTCATTAGAAATACGAGTGATTCATCAGATTTGATGCCTGAAAGAAAAAATGACATATTTCTCCAAAATCGAATAACAGATTTATCCGGAAAGAATAAATACGTTTGTTCCTACTGTCATAAGTCATTCACTACACAGGGAAATCTCAAGCAGCATTCTAACATTCATACTAGAAAACATCAATTTGAATGTGTTTTTGCAAGAAAACATTCAACCGAAAGTATTCGTTGCAAATGCATCTGTTGACTCATCGAGAAACTTTTTAATTTGAATACATTTATAAATTTTAAATAAATACTTAATGGAATTGAATACATTTAATATCTATTTTTCATACAAGAATATAATTAATTTTCAATATCTACCTGGTTTTACTACTTTCTTGGCCCATTTACCAGATTTGTATCCATAAAACATACCTCATGGATCCTATGACTGGCATTCTACTGATTACCCACTTCTACATCTTTGACTCTGTGTGGATATATTATGTGTTGACATACCTAAAATATGCTTCCAATGCCAACAAATTTTGCAAAAGTTATTACAATTAATGGCAGACACACAAAACTACTAATTTTTATTTTTTTATGGAGCTATAATTTGAATAATTTCATCATTGGGGTTTATGTTATTTGTGTAATATATATGGCTTTCGTATTTCAAAATTTCTTTATTATTGGATTTCGATTATCAGCAGTATAAGATTATAATTATAGAAAAGTAAGTCAGTTTACTTACTGTATGAATGTGTGCAATGAAAGTGTAATTAAATTTCTATTAGTCTATATAATTATAGTTGCATTGAAGTGCATAATTATAGTTGCATTGAAGTGCATAATTATAGTTGTGTATTTTTATTATTTAAAAGTATATTACTATAAATTAAAGGGAAAATATGTGCTTTTTTTTCTTGTATAAATGTTTTAACAAGAAATTTTATTTTATATTTATTTATTTGAAAAGGAAATTAGTTATATAATGTTCATGCAAGTAATCAAATAAATACAAATTTTGTTCAAAATATTTGAATATAAAAGGTATATATATTAAAAGCTGGAATAAAACTGTATAGCATAGCAAAAGTGACTTTATGAAATAAAGTCAATTATTTGTTAATAATTTTTAACAAATAATTTCTTTATAGAAATTATTTGTTAAAATTCTTTGTCAATGAATTTATAAATTGAAGATTTACATGATTGCTGAATATATTTAGGAATTTTGATGTGTTAAATCAATATATTGGTTTTATATCTTGTATAAGCACATAAAATTATGTGCTTGTAAAAGTTTATATAAATTATATACTTGTTGAAAATTATATAATTTATATTTTAACATTCAAATGATTCCGTACAAAATATTTGAAAATAAAATAGTGGATTAAGAAAGTGAAACATCATCATTAGAGATTAAATTTTTCCGATATTAATCATTTGAAATTATTATTTTAAAGGCAGGAATAAGTTGCAGTTGTTTTATTTATTTAAAATAATTTCTTGTGCAGGAAAGTATATTTTTGTTGTAAATTTCTAACTAAGTGAAGTGTTACAGAAATTCAGATTTCATGACAACAATCATATAATTCTGTAATTTGTACATATGTTTATTTGTGTTACTCAAAAATTTAAATCTTTTAATATCGTTTCATAAAATCAAGGAAAACCTTTGTTTTCTAATCGATGCAATTTACTCTTTTTTTTTCAACATGCTATTTATTTGATTATCATGAAAATTAATGTAGTTCGTTTTATTTAATGTTGTTGATTTTATGAAATATATAGTTAATTCTTGTTGTATGTTATTGAATCTTATGAAATACTTAAGTTCTTGTTGTTTCTAACAATAAGAAATACATTATGAAAGGAAATTTAATATGATTAATAGTGTAAATTTATTTCTGTATATTTCTACAATAATGAATGATTTTTTTGTCAGCAATGTTTGGTGAAAATATGTTTTATTTTTATTTATTATTTATTTTTACACATAAGACCTTTCAAATTATCTGATTTTAATCTTTTCAATTGTTAGTTGTATAACCATTTGATAATGTAAGCCTATCACAATCATTTGATCCCAACAGGAAAACTAAGTGACTATTTGCTAACAAATTCTTACAATTCCGTTGTATGATATGCAATGTTGACCATGGTATTATGTTATGGATCATACTGGTAACGATTGAAGACTTTTATGGGAAGATACATAATGATAAACATTGCTTGGCTTACAAAGGAGGCTGTACTTGGTTAACTTTATTATTTTTTATTTATATCAGAAACTTGTATTTCACTCATAAAGTAATATTAAAATAAAGCTCACGTAGGGGTTGCAAGTTTAAAAACAGCATTATCACCATGTAACAGATTTACCTTTGAGGAACTCATTTGGTTATTCTTCCATTGATATTTAAGAAACTGACACTTCGTCTGAAAAAAATGATTAAATATAATGACTGTATGTGTTTGTCATGTGTCGAAAAAATTTGAAAGAAGGCCCTTATTCTTTTTACAGATATGTTAGAATTAATTTATTTGTTATATTGAACAAATATAGAATATTTTAAAAACAATTTTATTGAGTATATGTAATTCATGTCTGATTTTTATCATCTGTTAGATAGGCAATTTTTATTTTTGCTGGATTGCTATGATATTCATTTATTAATAAAAGTTATTTTTACCTATTTAGAATTACTTCTTAGTATGTATTTCAACGATTTGTAGCTTATATATGCGATAGTAGCTTAACAATTTTTCAACGACTATCTATTGTTGTGAAAGAGAAAAAAATTATTTCATGCAGTGATTTTAAAAAAATGCCTGATTTTTAAACTCTAAACAAATTCCGAGTTATGTTTCTATATGTGTGCCGTTTTTATTCTATAAATAAATTAATTTATTTTAATATTTTGTATTTTTAAGGGAATTATGCATACTATATTAATTATTATTACTTATTAATTTGCATAATTTATGATGTGTATGATATTTTTAAATTTTTATTTTGTGTTGTAACATTTATGTGATCTTGATCACTTATGTTGTATTATTAATTATATGTATTTTAATAAATGAATCTATAACTGTCTTTCTGAAGATATACTTGGAGGATTTAAAAAAAGTGGCAATGAAGCTTTACTCTAGTAATGAAAGGACAGGAGATATTGAGCATTCTATTCTGTCGGAATAAAACAACATTCTCTGTTTTATTTACTATATGATTTCGCTTGTGTTATGCTACGAACAGAGTGTCAAGGGTGTGGGGGAAAGATGCCTTTTTGGAGAACTTTCATGGTAACTGCCCCACAATTGCATATTATATAGGAGAAAATCCAAAAACTTCACATCATGCAGTCATAATTGTGCATTATTGAAATGTTTTCTGAAATACAAAAAGTACAAAGCTAGTACAAATCGAATCTTAAATTTTCATCCCAGTTTAATCCCATTCCATAGAACATCCATATTGTATGAAATGCAATTAGAGTTTTACTACCAAACATATTGCTTAAGGATAAATTATTGAATGTACTCTGGAGGACAATCATTTATTTGTATTTTATGCTGTTGACAATTTTTCCTATCAAGAAAGTTTTCATGTTCAAAAGGCAATGGAATTCCTAAGGGATCATTTTCCTACTAGGCTGAGTACTATTTTTTTGTATTATAGTAATGATGCTATATAAAAAAAAAACATTAAAAGTGTGACTGATCCTGCCGTATAAACGATATTATATCATGAATTTTGTTAGTCGTCTCGAATGTCTTGAATATAATTTTTAATTTATTTGTCACTTATGTATGTGGGTTCAATTCAGCTAATGGATAGGGTGAATTAAAAAGAGTCCTGTTCGAATTTATATAACCTGACAACGCAGCCAAATAGGAAAACCTTGGAATAAGTAAGTTAAAAAGTATTAGACCGGGAAATCATTCCGTTGTGTTTGAAGATAAGAGTACAAATTCTATGTATATTATCTTTATTCATAGTGTTTAAAATTATGATGACATAATTTGATCCACCACGGCGCACTCTGATTAACGCCAACCACAGTTCTACTTTGAAAATAGCCTGAAATCAAAATTCTGGGATCAAGTTCTTGAATCTGACTTCAATTCAACAATAGCTTAATGTATAAATTGAGGAATTTATTCTCACAAGGAAATTCATTATAAAAATATTGTGCAACTTTAAAAAAGATCACCTTTCTAAGGAATCTTCATTTGTTCATTCCTAATTGTATTTTGTGACCATATATAATATAATTATAAAGTTAAACTGCAATAGGGCATTAAAATTGACTTTAATCCTTTTTAAATGCTTCCGTAAAATTTACAATGCAGTATTTTAAATAAAGCAGTACATCTTTAAAGAAATGCTCGCCAATTTGTTTTAAACTTTTTATCATGAAATATATTTTTAATGAGATCTATTTTTTTTATTATCTAATAATAAATAAAAATTATTTATTTATTATTTGAATGTTTTTGTATAATAGATTTAATTTTTTAGTATTATTTAAGGCTATATTTTTTATTGTAGTTATTTCTGTATGTCAAAAAATGTATGACTTTAAAGATATGATCAGTTGTGGTGATATTACATAAGTTGCCCTTGTTGATTTTTTTAAAAATATTTGTTGATCGAAATAAAGTATAATTTGGGTATTAACATAAGTTTTTATTTTAATTTGAAAAAAAACCAAATTCTAATGGTTTTAATTAATTCGTAATAATATTTGTAATTGTGTCGATAATTTCATAATTCCTGTTAAACATTCGTTTCTAATTAAATTTTTGATATATTTTTTATTTCATTTACTTTTCTCTGATTTTTGTACTTTGAGGGTTTGTTTTTTAAATTTCATTTTTGTACTATGTTTTATTTTCTCATATTATATGATTATATCTTAAAATATATATACATTTTTTTTTTTCATTCAGGTTTGGTTTCACATGAAATGAATTTCGAAGAATTTGGCCACCTGAATAAATCAGATTTTATCCACCAAATACAAAATAACAGATCAACCCAGAAATCGTTTGTGTGTTCTTATTGTCACAAATCGTTTACTTCACAGGAAATCTTAATCAGCATTCTAACATTCATACAGGAAAATATCAATTTGAATGTTCTTTATGTAAGAAAAGATTTAATAGAAAGTATAATTTACGGTTGCATATGTTGACTCATCGAAAGGTAATTTAATGCATTTGATTTTCGTATTTCATTCGTAATACTTGCATTTGACAGCAAATTATTGCTTCTAGTACTGTCTGTTCACCGAGTTAATCATTGTTCCTCACAATTCGGATTACTAAAAACTCAGAAGCAGACCTCTTCGGAAAGTGAATACATCGAAAATTTACTATCCAGGACAAAATCAGTTTCAATTGAAAAAACACACAAAATTATAAAAGGAAGTTTTTTTCGAATATTAGATATCAAGTTTAATTTTTGTAATTTTTTTCTATCAAAATAATATGTGCTTTCTGTCGCTAGACACTTTTCTTCGTGTCTTTGGCAAAACGAATTCTTCACTGAAAGAACAACTCGTCTTCAACCTTCCACGAATCAAGCTAATTTTTGACTTCAAAATCGAGATCGGATAGAGGATTAAATTCCTGTGTGCACGCTCATCTTTAGTCAGGAAGAAAGAACTTCGAAAGACTTGAATGTGCAATTATCAACACGTTGTTTATCATAGCTGTTTCAAGTATCAGGTTGTCAAAAGGTCGCTCAGCCTGGTATCATTTTTTATGTTTGTAATCTGAAACGGATTTAAAACATATTACATTTCAAAGAATTTACAATTTACCAAGTAACAGTCTACTGCTTGCTCTTGCAAGGTGATATAACATTGCTTGTTAGTTGTCAAATTGGAAGCATGGACACAGATAAACGCCGCTGTTTGTTCTAAATCTAGGAACAGTTTAAGTAAAAAATGCATGTAAACACATGCACAAAACATAATCCTTTACCACTGTTTTTCCTGCTGTAAATTATATGAGTTCAGTATGAAATAAATTTTAGAATAAAATAACACACTCGTCAGACAGGGTTATATGCCAAACGCTGAAGTTAACCATACTCTTCAAAGGAAAACCAACTAGCCCTGTGTTGCATGTATTGAAGAAAAGTGACTATATGATAAATTCAAGAGAAATATAGTTAATCAAACAAATGCATTCCTAAAAAATGGGAGCATTAAAAAGAAATTTGCATGGAATTTTTTTTGCAAGTACTTCGCTTGGATCATATTTGGCAAAATAATTGCTTGAATTATTGGTCAGTTTAAAACCCTCTTTAAAATAAAATTTTTTTCTTGAATTGCGGATGTTGTGTTAGTCACATAAAAGTGAACATTAAGACATATAAAAAAAAAAAAATCTTTTCATATCGCGACTCGCATAAAAAGTGTAAATCTGCCAGCATGACAAGTGAAAAAAAATTTATATCTATATATATTTGTCTCTCAAACATTTCAGTCTAAAATTTATATTTGTTCTTCAAAATGCTTACTATTTTCATTTGTTACACTGATATTTAAAAAAATTAAAGGCAATAAAGCATTTGTTTAATTTTGCACTTTTTTCATTGTCTCCTGAATATTTTATATATATTTAATATTATTCTTGTAAAAAATGTATTTAATAAAATTGTAGCTACAGCAATTATGGTTAAGTTTAATTATGCTTGTATTTTTTTATATCATTTAAAAATATACTGATCAAAATGAATAAACAGGCAGGCTTTTTTTATGTATAAATATTTATAAAAAAAGAATTTTTCTGAAATAAAATTATTAAAAGGCTATTTTTTCATACATTTATTTAAATGTCATTATATTTAAAGTAATTTTTAAGAACTTGAAATAAAAGTATTTTGATAGAAATACTATGAAAATGTTATTTGTTAAAAGAATTATCAATTATATTTTATATTTTTAATGACACAATATTAAATATTGTATTTTTTTTTTCATTTATAAATTCAAAAGTTTTCATGATTATTTAATCTATTAGAATTTTTGATTGATTGTTATATAAATTTTATATTGTTGTGATTTAATTTAAAACTTGATTTACATTTATATATCACATGAGATTATTATTACAATTTATTTTTGTGATCCCTTTGTAAATAAGTTTTTAATCATTAGTGTGAAATTCAAATCTAATGTAAAATAATTTCTGAAAAAAATTTGGGAGTCTCTAAAATTTATAATTTTAATCAATGTATGAAATGGTAGAATTTTTAAATATATGTATATATATTTCTAGAAATTAAAAAAATTTATTTTATAAAATGAAAAAAAAAAATCACTTGTGTATTCTGAGCTATGTGAGGCGAAAGGTAAGATCATGCTATATTTCTGTGAAATATAATTGTGCATTTAAAAAAAAAAAAAAAAAAAAAAATTCTCCATCAATTTATTATAATAGGAAATTTAATGTGTAAAAAATTTATGCTTCAGTTTAGTAATTTCTTTTAAATAAGAGCTTGTTTTTGTGAATATTGCATGCATGAAATGTTGGGAGGTTTGTGATTTTTAAGGCATTATGGTGTTACTTACATATAGCACTTTATTAGTAATAGAACATCAGTCCATGTTGCTACAAGAATGAACAATCATTCACAGGGACTCGTTTCTAAAATTACTTACTCAATGCAATAGTGATTTTCTTTATCAGATCCAATTGATTATGAGCAAGTTAGAATCAAATCTCCCGCTTTCTTTCACTATCATTGTGCAATTATCCGACGTAAATCTACATGATTGCCACTGACATGTTGTGCAATGTTGGCCACAACTTTTAAGCAATGCTAACGAATAAGGACCATTATGTAGAACATTTGTGATATTTTTTTCTTATCGATGGACATTTATGCTTTCTACCGAAAAGGTGATTTGCCTTCCTAGAGGATTTTCAAGGTTAATCGCCCTACATTCAAATGTCGTATGATAATAACTAGGAGATATCTCACCAACCAGCATGGCAGCTGGAGATGCTTTTAAGCATTGTCATGTTCACCATTTCTGTAAAGAATAACTGAAACAAACATTTCTATTCTTAAACATCATTTTTGCTTGTAGATAAAATTACACCTATGGGGCATTATTGGAATTAATTTTTTTTTTTTTTTCTATGTTTACAATAAATTGCCATACCATTTCATGCATGTCTGTGCTTTTATGTTTTTTAAGTTAAACAAACTTATCTAATCACCTGATGTATAATTATTTTTGATTTAATTTTGTTCTTTACAATAATTGCATCTTAATATTTTATGCATTCAACTCTAATTGCATTTTTTTTTTTGTTTTTAATTCAATTAATCATTCTTGATTATAATTATAGCTTAATATTTCTTTTGCGTGCCATTTTTGTACTTTTGATTTTAATCGCATTAGTTTTTTTTTTATTAATGCATGGAAATTTTTTTCTAGAAATGTAATAATAATATTATTTTTATCTTTTAGGTTTAAACATGCATCAAACACAGGTTGAACTTGCACCCAATTTTGTGATAAAACGATATTCTTGCTCACTTTGCCCATATTATTCTGTACAGAAGAGTAACTTACTGAGACATTTTAAAACCCATACTAATGAGCGTCCTTATTGTTGCACGCAATGCGATAAGAGCTTCACTCTGAAACAAGCTCTCGATATTCATACACGAACACATTCTGGAGAACAACCGTTTGTTTGCAATATTTGTGGCAAGGCATTTTCTCAGCTAGGAAATTTCAAACGGCATTGTGCTTTTCTTCATCAACAAGTATAAACTGTAAAATATTTTATAACTTTGCACTTTTAAAACTGTGTCAAGTATAAAATATTTGGGAATTTAAAATTTTCTACCAACCTTTCTTGGTGCTCTTTTTTAACATGCTGTTTTCATCCCATAGATTTCATGTTAAAAAAGAAGGTACATTACAACTTCTACAACTTGAAGAAAATGCAGTTTAATGAAATTTGAATTTCATATACTAATTTCATAGCAACAAATTTAATTCTCTTCTTGAACATTTTTCAGCGTGATTTTAAATTTATTCTTTGAGATTAGAAGGAATTTCAAAATGATGCTTTGATTCGCAAATGTACCACTTCTTCTTATACGTTATCTTAGTACCTTTATATAAGTGGTTTTGAAATGTACTTGTTCATATCTGAATGGCTATTTGTTGATCGTGGAAAAGTTGAAACATCTCTATGTAAACCAATAGACTTCACATGATGATCCTTTTCATTTTCGATTCAAAAGGATTAATACACCACAGAAGTCATTATTATTTTTTTTTTGTTGATTATAATTCTTTCATTTCTGAAAATATTAAAAGTTTATGAAAATTTTATTCATCGATTATGATTGTATGAATGATAAATATATAAATAAAAAAATAATTTTTGGACTGATTTTTTTTTTCTTTAAATACTGTAATTTCCGCTACTATAATCCGTGGATTATACGTCAAAAATTTTAATATTTCAGGATGGGGATTATAGGACGTTGCATACAATATGTTTATTTAGGATTTTTTTTTGAAGTTTTATAAAAATTACTTTAATAAAACGTCCACCTAAAATGTTTTCGTTGACAACATTTTGTGTGAAAGAAAAGTAAACAATCTCGTAAACAAAAATTTAACAGCTGCGTATTATCCATCATACGCAACTGTTAAATTTTAATTAACTGTTAAGAAATAACTGTTAACTGTTATTAATAAACTGTTATTAATTAATTAACTGTTAAGAAAAGTTGGCCATAACAAAATTAGACAAAATGCTACGCGCATCATACATCGGTATATGCTACTGCATGAAAAGGTAATAAAACGCTTTACAACATGGCTAAATTAATAATAAACTGTGATATTGATTAAGACTTTTATCTCTTTAGCAAATAATAAAATTAAAAATTCTTAGAAAAAAGGCCTTATGTTTTCACTATAGATCTTAAATGTATGTCTTCTCTTCGGTTTCCCCTATATTAAGTTTATAACGATTTTTTTTTTCTTAAATAACTGTAATATTGTAAGGGCTATTTGAAACTTAAAAAAAGTTTTGTTAATTTTATGCCATTCTATAAAACAACTAGGGCTTTATGGAATTCTAAAGATCAGACTCGAATCACTCACGGATTATACGAGATCTTTAATTTTTTTTTTTTTTCGTCCGAAAATAAGGTCTCTGGATTATATGCACAAAATTATAGTATTCTTAATTAATTTATTGCTTTTTTATGTATATTGATGATTTTATATTAAAAATTACTATATATTTAATAATTTTATATATGTATAAATGAATGCATATTTAATTTCTGCAATGTATTTTTATTTTTATACCAGATAGAGTATAAAAAGGATTGTATTATAATAAATAGTTGTTACTTGTTTCAACATGTCTTATTATATACATTCAGATCATATGCGTGCTCTTTTTTAAACATTTAATGGTGCAAAAATTTAAAAAGGTGTTTTTCTTTTAATGCTATGAAAAAATTAATGTACAGTTAGTAATTTAACTAATATTACTAATTTACATTATTTTTACATGGCTGTACATGTACAGTAGGTAAAATTAATACAAGAGTTTTGTAATTTTGTTAACTGAAATTATCTCTGTTTGCTAATTAAACATATCTTGCAATTCATAACTATCATAATAATAAAACTAGCATTAAAACTCACTGAAATAAGTTATAACGCATGTTATTATATTCATTTTTTTTTCTTCTCCTTCTGTGATTATAACTGCTCATCGTCTTATTTTTGTATGATTTTGTTTTCTATTTTGTAATTATAAAATTAAACCTAAATTTCACGTTAAAAATATTTTTTTTTAGTTCTCATTTTTCTCTCCAGAATGTAGCAATATTTTCTTATAACATTGTATTTAGAATAATGGATTAAAAAAAAATGGAGAAAAAATAAAGATATTTTAACTAGTGGTTGAATATAACGATATTTTAATACATATGCATAAAATATATATATTTTTTTTCCGCTCCATGTTTTTGAATATCTCCGCAAAAATCCGTTACATTCACTTGTAACTTGATAGTTATTATTTATTATTCGGTATTTTAAAGTGGTGCTTTTTTAATGCTTGAGTTATTAATAATCTTTATATCATACAAAAATATCAAATTAAATTTTTTGACAATTGTTGATTAAATAAATATTTTAAATGATGAAATATAACATGATATATTTTGTTGATATTTTCGTTTTTTTTTTTTGTTTCTCAACAAAAATTTGCCCTAAGCAAAATATAAACACTGACGCTCTTTAATTACATCTATGATAATTTATATGATAAAATAATTTATCATAGATTTTAATTACATATGATAATATATATGATAATTTTTTAAAATATTTTAGTGTTAACTGTTCTTATTGAATAAAGACGAAACAATTTTCATACTTTGTCCATTTATAGAAGTCTGAAAGTTTGACATTAAGAATGAGTGTTTCAAGTTCAGTTCAGTTTAGTTTATTTATGCAGAATAGATTATTTCCCATGTTAAATTCTAATTTTCCTGATCCAGATAATCGTGTCGATTAACTTGGATTATTGAACTCGACTCTGTGACTATATTATTTGAAAAGTAGTAGTCATTTGCTTAATGCAGTGCATGATAAATTAAGCTAGTAAGATCTTCAATTGGGCACCCTTTAGAAAGGCCATTAATGTGGCATATTGTTGAACTTTTCCATGAAAAAAATATAGATATTATTTATAAATAAATAATGTATATTGTTTTTTTTTTTTATTAATAAATGCTAACCACTGTTATATAATAGTTAATGCTTTCTAACAAGAAAATTAAAATTAATTTGTATTATAATGCCATTTTTTTAGTTTGAGGTTTGCACATTTATATTTTTTCCCTGAAAGTAATATTTAATTACATTAATATGATTGAAAGTCATCTTAAACTAATATTTAAGGATTTGTTGATTCTGTATTGAATTAGAAATGCTATATTTTTTTAATTAATCTTTATTGGTGTCATTATCAGATTCATTTTAAATAATGTTTGTTTGTGATCAAAAGTATTTTGAGTCTTTTTTATTTGCAGTTATTTATAAAATATCACTGTAATTAATTTTCCATCTATGCTTTAATACACTACTTTATTTTATGCATATCGTTGATTTTAAAGTTCAATATTTTTTGCTTAAATTAAAATTAAAATTGTTTTAATTGCGTACTATTTTATAAAATCTTGTTTAAAATATTTTTTTTCCAATTTTAGGTTTAATTGACTGTCTAAGATCTCGTGAACTGAATTTCCGGGAAATTGCAGGCCCAAGTCGTTCATCGCATTTAAACCATCGAATGGAAAACAACAAATCAGCCCGGAGATCATATGTTTGTTCTTACTGCCATAAGTCCTTCAGTACTCAGGGAAACCTCAATCTACATTCCAACATTCACACTGGAAAACATCAATTTAAGTGTATTTTATGTGAGAAAACATTTGCTAGAAAATATTCGTTGCAGGTGCATATGATGACTCATCGAGATGCTCTTTAATTTGGAATGCATTTTGTATTTATTTTCATATGAAAAAACATTATTTGTAATATCTGTACTATTTATTCTAGATACAGTGCCAGTAATTCGTGTTCATTTGGATCATAACTAAATTTATTATTGAAAACTCAAACTGTGGAACTTTCTCTTTAAAAAAACTGGATACATTAAAAAATATACCAAAATCCAATCAATTTGGTTAAAAGCACCAAGATTTGTATATAAAATGTATTATTTCAAATAGCATCACATTTCCATGATTTAAAAATTGATTGTTTTTGCTTACAAATTTATTTCTTATAACAATATGTGTAACTTTTTCTCTTCACTTTGAAATTACATTAATTTTATCTTGGTATTTTTTCATTGTTGTAATTGCAACCTTTTTTCATTGTTGTATTTTATGTGCATTAATTTTTTTCTTAATTAAAATTGCATTAATTTTATCTTGGTATTTTATGTGTGCAACCTTTTTTCTTTGTTGTAATTGCATTAATTTTTTCATAATTAAAATTGCATTTTCGTATTTTGTGTGCAACTTTATTTAATTGAATTATTTTTCTTTGTTAAATTTGTATGATCCTCATATTTGATGCATGTCAAATCCTTTCTGGAAGTGTAATAGTAATTATTAATTATTATTTTTTTTTTTTAGGGTTAAACATGCATCAAACTGATGTTGAATTGGCATTAAAATTGCATTTTCGTATTTTGTGTGCAACTTTATTTAATTGGATTATTTTTGTTAAATTTGCATCCTCATATTTGATGCATTTCAAATTATTTCTGGAAGTGTAATAGTAATTATTAATTATTATTTTTGTTCTTTTTAGGGTTAAACATGCATCACACTGATGTTGAACTGGCATCCCACTTATTGATAAAAACGATACTCTTGCACGTTTTGCACATATTTTTCATTCCATAAGTGCAACTTATTAAGACATCTTAGATCCCACACCAATGAACGTCCTTATGGTTGCACAGAATGCAACAAAAGTTTCACTACGAAAAGATAACCTTAACACTCATATGCGAATTCATTACGGAGAACGACCGTTTGTTTGCAATATTTGTGGCAAAAGCATTTTCGCAGCAAGGAAATTTCAAACGACACTGTGCTTTTCTTCATCAACAACCATCTGTATAAAGTATAAAATATTTTTTTGTAGTTGTGGATTGTCTTGTTTGTATCTGAATGACTATTTCTTAATCACATTTCCCATTTTAGAAATTTTTCGAAGGTTATATTCTTTCAAATTTAGCAAATGAAAAAAGAAACATCCTTAAAATTTCCCTTGATAATCTCCTTCCTTTTTGCAAAACGTATAAACATTTAAAAGTAGTATACGTGGGTTTCCGGAGGTGGGGGGATGACATCACAAAAACTATGCGAACTTTTACCGGAAGTGACGACTGGGCCGTTTTACAGTGTAGATTTTGGACTAATTAAGATATTTTAATTGATAAGATTTTTTTTTTTATTTCCGTTGGCAGTATCATTGTACTATAAGACATTATAAGAAAAATAGTGATTTCTTAATATGATTTTTTTATCTATGTGTTACGAAATTTTTGGTAAAGGAATTTTTTTTTTTCCAGTGTGTTGCAAATTTACTTTAGCAAAGAAATTTTCTTTTTTAATTTTACTAATAATTTTTCTGTAAATGATTTTTTTTTTCTTTTCATACATTTTTCTTTTGTACTTCGATTTTTTTTGTTCAATTTAATCTTTGTATTTTGATTGTGCTTATTACATTTTACAAAATTTATTTTGGGAAAAAGAATTTATATTACCCATAAAATTATGGGCATTGTTTTGAGGAGCAGGGTTTTCGTTTCCTTGACCATTTTCAACATTTCTTACTGGTTTATTATTTATGTTAATTTCTTTCACGAAATTCATACACTTGTTCGTAACTTTTTTTCTTTAATGACTATTTTATTGTTACTTTGATTAATTGCAGAATTTTTATTTATAGTAAATAAGAACAGAAATATATATTTCTTTAAATAATTATTCGATGTATTATTGATTGTTCTTATAACGTACTCTATGTCGCCAACTGATACAGAATATAATTTTTTTTTTTTTTATGAAATTAAGAATAATACAATTTTAAATTCGAAACAAACAATAAAAACGTATTTTTACTTCCTTATTAAGTTATATTTGATTATTAGATAATTATTTTCTTTTTAATGTTGTTGACATGATAAGGTTTTGTGACAACTGATATTTGAATTCGCGCTCAGACTTTACTTTTAATTTTAGAACGTTATTTCATGGATGAAAAGGTCGCTGGAACGTATTGAATTTTTCTGTGGTTTTGTGATGTTGTTCTAGTTTTTATTATTATTTTTTTTTATTATTTATTTTTTTTTTTTTTCATTTGATATGGCTATGCGAGGACAAGTTTTTGTAAGGCAATAAAAAATATCCTTTTTACCTCCAGCAAAGGATATATCTGAATAAAATGTAAGTTAGCCTCTGATTTCTTCTTTTTTCTTCAGAAATAAATTAAAATAAAAGCTGTGTTAATGTGAGAAATTAGGAACGCAGTTCCCTATTAAAAGTGACAGAAACAAAAAAAAAAAAAAAGCTTGTTTACAACATTTTTCCCCTAATGAATCAATTTTCTCCAACCCTCCCTTTAATGAAAGATGATGTAGCTGTAAGTGTTGCAGAATTATTCTCCAAGATGTGATTGGGCGTTGCTTTTACTTTGGGTGCTTTTTGTTTTTATTTGCAGCAAATATAACCTGGAAATGGATAATAACCAAGAAAAGATAAAAAGTATAAAAAATTAAAATTGAATTAATTAATACATATTAGAAACATTCACAAATTTATTTCATGTTAAAAAGTATTTAAATAATATAATCGGCTGGTCCAATACACAGGTCACCCATAAAATTATTTAATAATTTTTCAGTTGTTTTGTTTAAGTTTTATTTTAACTAGATGCTCTATGTAATTTAAAAACATGTATGTTATTACAACAACTGCATCATTTTCAATTTAATACCTGATTGATGACCTGTTTAAAAACTTCAATTTTCTTTTTGAGCAAAATTGATTCGTATCTACTTAATAATATAAACAAGTAATATAAAAAGAAAAAAATTTAAAGTCAAATCCTACTTTTTTTCACTATATTGCAGAAAGTCCTTTATAAATAATTTTCATTCGTTTTTTTTAAGCTTATCTGGCGCCACCTATTGGTAGATATATGCAACTTAAATCTAAAAAAAAAAAAAACTTAAAATTAATTAATTTAATTTAATTACTGAATTAATATTTGAAAAAACTGTATTAACATCCAGTATCATCCACTACAAGTTAAAAAAATTTATTTGAACTTGAGTGGATGAATAAAAAATATTTTATTAACGACTGAAAATTTGAACAAGATATATATAGGGAGAGGGTGAGCTAATAGAAGGAATTGAATAAATACTATGAAAATGATCGTGAAAGAAATTAAAAATTATATAATTAAATATTATGTATAAAAAAAAAAAGCTCGTGAAAAAAAAATTTTAAAAATGGTCAAGAAAACCACTGACTCATTCTCTCCAAAATAATTCTCATACTTTCATAGGCAAAACACAAGCTTTCAATTTAATACTAAAATAATCCACAGCATTGATTTACTCTAAAAAAACCGAAGGACATAAACATTTGTCGTGACCAGGATTCAAACTGAGATTATTGCAGCCACAATGCAATATACTAACTACCTTGCATAGTAAATATTTTGGCATCATCTCATAACTATTTTAACATTTCATCAAAATATACATATTCAAATTTTTATTAAAGATTAAAACAAAAGAACTATCGCTCCTGTTTTACTTTTTAAACACTTTATTTAAATTAAAAAGGGAAAAAACAATAATTAAATTCCTGTAAGAAGTTTTCATTTAGAATATTTATTAATTTCATTGATAGATTACATTACCGGAGAACATATGAAAAGGATGGATTTGTCAAAGTCTGAAGCTGTAAATATGCTGGTTCTAGCATCAAACACTTCCCTAAATCTTACAGAGAAATTCCTTTTCTCTAAATATGGAAAAGAAATTAGAGAGGTTCAAAATAGTCCCTTGTTCCTCTCTACTCCAGAAAATCAGTCCCTTTATATTTCCTATGGTAGCGCCATATATCAATTATATTTATAAATATACTAAATGAACAAAATCAAATTCCTTTTCTGAGACAGTATCTTTTTTATTTAGGGAATTTTTCATGCACCATAATAAGGACGTCTGCAAATGGTCCTAACTGTATCAAATTTAAAAAAAAGTGTACTTATAGTATAGTTTTGTATGGTGATTTACTTTTAGGAAGGACCTTATCATTCACTTTGTATTATATCATGTATATTTACTAGCAATGTTTCTCTACTAAGATAGGAGTTCAAGGCCTCTGTTGAGCCATGGCATTCCGTAAACCCATAATAATGATAATGCTGTATCAAATTTTTGAATTTAATTAAAAAAAAAAATTTTGAATTCATTTTCTTTATTTCTTTTTATTTTTACTATTGCTTTTAAACTTTCATTTTTATGCAATTTTATTTCAATAACCTACTAACATTATTTATGCAGCTACACAAATTAAGTATTTAAATATTAGAGTCAATACAACATTGAATAAGGTTAGTCGTAACACAGATTCGAATCCCAGTCAAGGCAAATGTCTTTTCTCCTTCGATTTTTCGGGGCCTGAATGGCCGAGCGGCTAGCGCTCTGCCGTTCGGTACCCCAGGTTTCGGGTTCGAGTCCCGGCGGTGCCATGGATGTTTGTAGTGGTTCGGAATCCACTTTAAACTGTAGGTCCCGATCTATTTAGCCTAAAGTGTGCACAAGATGACCGTAGAGCGACAAACCAAACCTTCGATTTTTCCAAGGTTTTTGGTGGAAATCAATACTATACATTACTTTAGTATTAAAAAAGGAAAATTACTTTTTTACTTTGTACAAAAATAAGTGTACATTTGTAAAAAAAAAAAAAAAAAGTTTTGTGAAAACGGTAAAGTACATTTACTATGTAAAATAATACAAAATAACAACTTTGTTTGATCACTTTTTTACTTTAGCAACAGTTTTTTTTTTTGTGTGTGTAATTTTTTTAACATGAAATAGATTTGCATTTTTTAAAAAATTTTGATAATTAATAAAAATTTAATTTTTATACGACGACGACGATTTGTCATATTAATGGAGAACCTTGGTTGCTTTAATTTTTATACTTTTATTATTTATTAGTTATATCTGCTAAAAATTACAATAAAATCTATGGAAGTATTATAACACACAAAGAAAAGTAATTGCTCAGCCTAAAGAAAAAATGTTATGACGTTTTCAGCTACAGCCTCTTGCGCCTAAGAAGGGAAAAATTTAGGGGAAACTATTCTATAGGGAAAACAGGTGCAAAGGGCTTTTCTTGTTTGGCTGAATTTTGAATTGTTTATGGTCATCATTTGTTTTCATTAAATTTTTTTTCAATTTTACATAAAATAATTTATGCAATTCTATATTTTAAAGTACCTTATCTGAAAGACATTCACATGGATTTGATTTCTTCTCGTGCTATTCTTTATAAATGCTATTTTTTACATTAATGTTTCAATTATTTGTATTACCTATTCGTAGTGAATATTTTGCCTTATTTGTAATTTATTTTTTACATTCAACATCCTAATGCATCATTATTTATTAATTTTTTATCCTATGTTACAGGGTATCAATATCACTTCAAGTATTGCATTTATTTTTATTCTCCTGCTTTTTAAAAATATGTAATGGTCCATTTCTTGTACAAATTAATAAATATTTAATTTTAAGAATAATTTTTGCTTTAAAATGTGTATTTTATTTTAAAAAAATTCATTTCAAATATATATATTGCAATTTTTTTTTTTTTTTTTTTTAAAATTTGAGATGTCTGTTTCTTTACTATCACTTTGGTATTTTCTTAGGTTTCTTAAATTTATGAATCGATGATGTAAATTAAAACGTATAGTTGCAGACATTTAAAATATTCATTATATTATACTACATTATTTTTTGAGTTTACATTGGAACACTATTATGTATATTTTAGGTATTTAGCATGAATAAAATTATTTCAACAATTTATTGTGTAGAATGAATTTCTTGTGGTTGTTTTTTATATTCTCATTTATTGTTGTAAAGATTAATAATAATATTTTGTATATAATTTTAAGTTAGCATCAATTATTAAATTTATTGAGATTGAAGATATTAAAATGAATTGATGCTGATTGAATAGACAATGTGAAGTTAAGAGAATAATTGTTTGCTTGCTTTTATTATATATATTGTAAATAAGCTAAATTTAATAAAAAAAATTAAATCTGAAAGAAATTTAGTAACATGATATTACATTTTATTCATTTATTTTATTTCAGAATAGCATATAATCAGTAAAACATTTTAAACTGAAATAAGGTGAAGTATGTTTTAAAATTCATTTTTTTTTTATTGATACTTACTTTGACTATCATAAATAAATTGTGAAAGATAAAAAAGTGTAATAAAATATAATTGTAAAAGGTAAAAAATCTCATAAATGCATTTTTTTTTTTAATTAAGACATTTTTTTATTATAAAAAAATTATCCTTTGCATGATGTTTTCATGAAACTTATTTTAACATATATTTTTCTAACAGGTTACATTTTTACTACTAGGTTTGATGTCAGATATCTAGCGTCTTCATTCATGGAACTATAGTTTTAATATAACAAAAGAAAATTATATTTTATTGCCTTCGTATATATATATATATATATGTGTGTTTTTAATAATTTCTTGCATACTTTTAATTTATAATTTTTTTTTTTTTTAATTTAGGTTATCATGATAGGTTTTTATCTCCAGCTCTAAATGCCAGCTTCATGAAGCAAGTTCAAACTTCTTCTTTTGATGAATTGTCTTCAATGCCGAACAAAAACTGTCCTCAAAAATCAAATGTGGGAAAACTGCATGTCTGTAATGTTTGTTTTAAAACTTTTAAATTGAAAGGAAACCTTAATGTTCATCTTAGGATCCATAAGGGAACTTTTACCATTTAATTGTTCTTTCTGCGATAAAAAATTTCGTACTAAGCAACAAATGGAAAGACATAGTTTAAGTCACAATCAGTATAAATATGAAATAAAAGAACAATTTTTTTAAAATGTAGTGAAACGTCTTTAAAATGCATTTTCTTTTATAGCAAAAATTTTAAATTTTCTTATTTCATAAATTAAAATTTATATGTTGATATTAATATATTTCACATAAGAAAATTTTTATTTTTAAATTGCATAATTGGATATCATATGATGCAGCAACTATTTCATATGATGTTTAACATAATTTTAACATTTTTTAAATAATTTAAACAAAGTTTTTATAACTAATAAGATAGGTAATATCAATTTTTCCATTTAAAATAAATCTAGTTTTTTAAATGATCAAAAATTATGTTAATTAGCACCAGTAGTTTTTAACTTTATTAATGAGGTATTACTATATTTTATTTTCATTAATTAATTGTATATCTTGTATTAATAAAAAATATGAAGTACTATTAATGAAAAATTGATAATTACAATCAGATTTAATCTGCAGCTTTTTATTGTACTATATTTACAATGAAACACGTTTTATTGAATATAGCATTTTAAATTTGTTTATCACTAGCAGATATGACTTGGCATTGCCCTGGCTATTAAAATAAAATATGCTAACTTCCATTCAAATAAAAAAAAATTTATTAACATTATGATATAATAAATTGCTAGGAAATGTCTACATGAAATTCAGAAAATGGATGTAAAAGTTATATTAAAATTAATAGACACAAGAGATAATACCATGAGTTGCAAAATATTAAAATGGGGCTGATGAAAAGAGCTGTGATGTCATTTTCTATCTGTAATTTCTTAAAGAAAAGTTATTGTTTGGTAACAATGAAAAAGTTTTTTTTTTTTTTTAATTTAAAAATAATTAATGGAAAACTTTTTGTTGTTGTTGTAATTTTTGGCTTTTCCACAGATAAAATATTACAATAAATTCAGAGACAAAAAAATTTAACCGCTAAGCATTATAGTTTTTACATTTTAGGAAATATAGGTAGATAATTATCTTGTTGTATATATATACAAAAATATCACTTGAAATAAAATATTGTGCTGTGTTTATCTAGCTGTATTTTAGATTCTATTAATTTTTTTTTATACATTGAAAGTATTTCTTACACACGAAATAATATACATAAAAAAAAGCATTTAAATAAAGAGTATCACAAAACTCAATTACTGAAGCAATATTTTTATTTCTTTTATAAAATGCAAATACTATATAATCCGGTATTATCCAGTTTGTTTAAATATAGTAAATTCTAGAATTAAAATGAAAAAATTTTAAGATTTTTTATGTTTCTAGTAAAAAAAAAAAAAAAGACTTCTCATATTCATGCAAGAAATGTTCATCTTTCATGGAAATAAAGTCCATTGTCAATTCAAGAATTTTCATCATATTTCAATCTTTAATGATTTAACTCATTATTTCATTTCTAACATTTGAGTTTGAAATCATGCATGAAAAAGTACATACATTTTTTATCAAATAATTCAGCACTAGGACTTATAAAATAAGTTACAAAACATCTTAATTATATTCACTTCTTAAAGTATTGTAACAATATATTGCATTAACTATGCAATAAATTGTTAAAATTACAGTTTTCAATTGATGAAAGAAATAAACTTCTAAATATTATAGTCTTTTTATTTAAGTAGAACCCATATACATTTTTATATATAGGTGGTGTTAAATGAAATATCTTTTTTGTGAACTCTTTCCCCTTTAGTTGAAATTGTAAATTCAAATAATAATATATTCACTTTACTTAAATTATAAAATATATAGTTAAAAAGTAATTTTTACTATTCTGTAAATAAGGTTATAAGTATTTTTTTTTTTTTTTTTTTTTTACTACAGTTTGGCATATTTAGAAACAATTATTTTTTTCTGTCCATTTAAGAATCTTAAAGTTCAGTTTAATGGATATATTTTGAAGTTGGTCTTATTAGAATATTTCACATAAACATTTTTTTTTTTTTTTCCATGATGAGTTATGTTGGAAAAATAGTTATGATTTTAAAATGAATTATATTGACTTATATATATGATTTGAAAAATATATCCTAAATTTGTAGTGTTAATTTTAATACTTAAAACCATTAACAAATTTATATTCTTGGAAATTTATATTATATTAAAAACTGTCGGACAGAAAACTTCATGTTTTATTTAGCTATATATTTTAACTGTGTTAATATAGTACTGTAAGAAACATTTATGTTTATAGAAATAGGTATTCTTTAATTATTATTGAGTTCATTCCTAAAGTTATTTTATCGATAGAAGTAAGAACTTTAAGTAATAATACATTGAATGATTTCTTACTTATGTTATTTTTTCAATTGCAGTTGTTCCTGTGTGTTTTTTATTTTGAATTTTAAAGCATTTATTGAATTTTTTTTTTTAAAAATAATAAATATTTTAAATTTCCTTAAAATTTAAGTTTTTAAAGATGAAACTATAGTCTTTTTAATATTTGTAAAATATCAGAAAACATCACAAGAGAAGTGCATAGTTGAATGGTAAAAAAAATGCTATGAAATGTTAAAAAAGCTAATGTAACACAATTTTTAAAAGGTGAAAAATATTCTTTTATTAAAATGTAAAAGTAAAAATGGGAACAAGGTGCTTTTACCCTCCGAAAAAAACTATATGTGGTAAAAATTCTATAGTTATTCAAGAAATTAACTGTTTTATAGGTATTAAAATATTATTTGTTATCCCTTTTATGTTATTTATTCTGGATGCTATGTGTTGACATTGCTATTTTCTTTCTATTCATCTGCAGTTTTAAAATATTTACCAGATATAATACTATTGAGATTAAGAATGACCACAATTTTTTTATGATTAAATTTTTGTTGTTTTTACATTTTCTTATTAGTAAAGAGATATATTTATAACATCATTTCATTTATTTTAATACTGAATTGCTATTTTAATTTTTTAAATATTCATTGCTGAAAATGTTTGCTCACAAAAGCAACAACCACACCTATTTTGTAGTGTGCAATTTTATGATGGAACACATTTTTGGCAATCCCATTAAATATATAATGAATTATTGATATTGAAAGAATTGAACATTAAATAAAGTGTTTAATTTAAATTTAAGTGTTTATTTTTATTAAATTGGAAGGCAGATTGGATTTCATATTTTCCTCTGTGACCAATGTTCATGATTAAAAAAAAATTATATTTCATGCAGCATTTTAAAGTAAAAATGACAATGATGTGGACATTTGTGTATCATTCTTTTATATAATTAAGTGATTTATATTGATCTTACTAATTATAGAATTATTAATTTAAAAATATTCCTTTTTAAAATTGTGTAAGTTTATATTAATGGATTTCTAAAGGAAAAACTTATGTGTAGTTGCATCAGTTATATAGATGATGTAATTGGGCAATTAAAACAAAAAGTTTGATTTTTAAGCATTGTAGTCATAGGATTATTTTGTACATTTTAAAAGGGGATAATATGCATATAATATTTTTTTTCGTATAATATTTATTCCTTTTTAAATACCTGAATGTTTATAAATCAATTTTGGTTTTTATATTTTATTTCTTGTTTTATTTAAATTTTGTGTGTGTTTGTATTTAAAAGTTTTTATGATGTCTATTAAAAATTACAAAACATTTTATGATTTAAAGAATTAAAACTATTTATGTGGACTAATATTTTAAGTAGTGATTCAAATTAAAAATAAATCACATATTCTTGTAAACATATTTTTTTATCATGCTTATTATGAAATTTTTACTGTACATTGCGTATATTATTTTTATTTTTAATAAAATATTTAGTGCATAAAACTATATTTATGTAAAATTAAAAAATCATAATTTTTAAAAAATTTAATCAAATAGCATGCTGATTTTTTTTTTTTTTTTTATTATTTATTTATTAGTATGCCAACCAAAATGTGTGGTAACATGACCAAGGATTTACTGCTAACTTTTGTGACATATTAAACTATGTTTAGTATGGAAGAGAGCAAAGTAGTTCTTAATAATGAAAAAGTGACCTTTTTTAGAATTTAAACTGTATGTATGTTATTGGATATGGATAACTTTAGAATAAACTAGTTTATTAAAAATGAAATAAAACAGATGATTTTTTTTTTTTAAAGATAATCTTTTTAGAATAACCTAATATCACAGAAATTTCAGTTGCTATTTATTTAATTAATTTGACTGGGTTATATAATTTCATGCATTGAATATGAGTTGAATAAAGAAGAAAATTGTGTTACCTGCTGTGTTGTTTTTTTTTCATTGTTGTTTAAAGTCAAAAGTAGTTATTCTTTTACTGTATAAAATATGACAAAAGACATTTTTCCACTTTCTTTAAAAAATTGTGTGTGTCTTTTAATATATTTAGAAAGCAAATTTTGTCAATATTAATATATTGGGCTGAAAAAAAGTTTAAAGTATCTTTGAAATGTGAAAATCTTAAAATATTTATGTATAAAACATTTTTAATGCATTCTTATTTCTTTTATTGTTGCTTTCATTGTCTTATAAATTTGTTACAGTTACACTTTTTAATTAAAAGTGTAATTTATGTATACTTTTAAATGTTTGTAACAAATTGATAAGACATAAAATTTTTGTGTATAAATTTATATTATCATTAAACTTATTTAAAAAAGTAAACAAATTGTTCTTGTTTTATTGATTCTTTTGTATTTATTCAAGTAATAATTTAATAACGAAATTCAATCCACATTATTTTAAAACCATTTGTTAATAATTAATAGCTTTATATTTAATAAAGTGCTTTAATATTTTCTCTGCTTTATATAATATGTTTTTTTCTTTTTAATACTAGATTTTCTCATGATGGGCTTTGAAAGTGCATTGGTGTCAAATATCACTGCAGGTACTTATACCTGCACAATCTGCTCTTACACAACAATTTCAAAAAGGACTTTGAAATGCATATGAAGTCACATTCTGGAAAAAAACCCATATACTTGTAATATATGCCATAAAAGTTTCAATTTAAAAGGAAATCTCAAGATACATTACAAAGTTCATAGTGGGGAACGCCCATTTGAGTGTAATATTTGCAGAAAAAAATTTTCTCACAAACATGTTCTAATTCGACATTATGTTACTGTTCATAAGTAAATGTTTTTGTACATTTTTAATAACTTATATAAAAGCTCATATTGTTGTTTACTTATTCAATATTTATTAATTATTTTTATTTTTAGTTTATTTAAAAATTCTTCTTTTATGATATTGCATTTACATGCAAAGAGTGAATAATTAGTAAGCTTTGTATAATATATCTTGTAATAGAATTGCAGAACAATTTTTTAATTTATCCTTATTAAAATGTCACATAATTTAATGTGATTATAATAGTATTTGTTGCTTATATCAATTAATAAAGTTTGATAATGTTCCTTTTATTTATGTATGTGTGTGGGGGGAATAATAAGTTGAGTCGCAATTAAATGTGATGTGTTGAATTGAATAATATATATGTTTAAAATTTTAGTTATCATCATGGAAATTAAGACCAGCAAATAGAGCCTATATATAACACTTTTTTTCTATTGGAGGTGGGGGAGGAATAAAGTGCTTTTTAAAAATAAACTTAATGTTCTATCTTTCAAAATCATGTGTTTTAAACAAAAATTGTTTTAAAAAGAAAGGGAGCTTTAATTTATTCCTTTGTATAACCAATTAACAAAAGATAATTAAAACCAATTAAGAGTTTTTTAAAATAAAATGAAAATATTACTATTAAAATCTTTCAATCTCTACATTGTCTTGATTTTTATAAAGCAAGTTGGTATTCAGTAATTTTTTATAAAGTAATATAATTTTTTTTTTTTTTTGAAAATTTGGACAAGAGGCTATTTTTGTTTTTATTGTCTAGCACCTTTATATTTTATATATTTATTTTTATTCAAAAAGACAATTTTAATTGAATCAAGAATTTCAAAAAAATTTCATCTCGAACTTTTAAAAACTTTTTAGAAGACACAAAAAAAAAACTTAATTTCTTATCCATTTAAATAAAAACATTTTTTATATATATATATAAATTGCTAAGCATTGTGTTGCATCATAAATACTGAAAAGGTTTCCTTGAATGAATGTGTGTCAGAAGAAAACTCTTGTTACTGGTTTCCTTTGATGTGCTCCTTTCAAAATTCATCCATGCATTCATGAAATTTTAGTATTAAAGTAACATTATTATGCACTTTATTTTTATAGTAAAATTTATACTAAACATTTTTGCATTTTAGAAAATTGTCATACTGTTCATTAGAAATAAATAGCCCTTAAAAAATGTCGATTATTTTCGTTAATATCTTTCTGCGATTTTGCTACAATTAGCTACTGTACAATGGCTTTTCTTGGAAGATTTTAATGCAGTATGTATTATTACAGCTTTTGCAAATTGCTTAATTTTAAGAGATTGATTAGTATGTGTGAGGAATAGGCCGGAAATTCTTCAACAGTAAAAAATGTTTACACAATAGCATTTTGTATTCAATAAAACAAATATTGGTCGCCAATGAAGGGAATGGCAGAAAATTTCTGCTTATCAAGGCAAAAATGAACTCAAATAAAGGATGTTTGCGAAATAAACCTTATTTTTTAATTAACTTATTTTCTGTGGCATCTTTCTGACAATAGTTTCACTTTGAAGTTTTATGTTACTAATTAAGTTTATGTTTTAATATTGAACTTTAATTCCTTGAATTACTGGGTGTATTTGTGATTAAATTCTGTTTTGATTTTGGATTGTACTGTTGTCTCAGTCACTACCATTAAAAAAGTTGTTGCTTTGTAGAAAATAAAAGAAAATTTTTATATTTCCTCTAATAATGCCAAAACCTCATAACTATACTTTTTCAGCAAAACATTTTCAACTCTTTTTTGGAATTAAGCGATTAATATTTTTTGATAAAATCTTATGTAGCTGTGCATTATCAAAAAGAAAAAGAAACCCTTGCTTTTTTATGTGTTTCAAGTCGAGAGTTAGATTGCATGTATCTATGTTACGTGCATATGCCCTGAACAAATTTCAAAAAGACTGTATCTCTCAGGAGGGAGATCTTTTCAAAATTCGCTTTAGAAAGAGTTTTTTTTTTTTTTTTTTTTGTCCCCTTCTATGAAAAATTGATACTGTATTACATGCTCTTAAAACTCTGATCTAGACAACGAAAGGATGGACAAGACCCTTTTAAAAAAAATTCCAGGATAAGTGTTCTAAATTCTTAATCCAGTTAATATGTGATCTATAAATAATTTTTAAATTTTATCAGAAACACAGGTATTTATAAATTTTTTTTTAGAAATTGTTTTGTGAATAATAAAATAAAAATATTGTTTATTTTTTAATAAAATGCTAAAGAAATACAAAGGGGAAATTTATTTTATTTACTTATTTTATACATTCATTCAAAAAAAAAAAAATTTTTTTTTCTCAGTTGAGCATTTGATTGATGTTATATATTTATAAAGTTAAAGGAGCCAAAAATTTTTAATAATTTGTTTGCGATCAACATGTCTTTGTTAATTTTCAAAAGTGAATTATTGATTAATAATTTTTTATATATTAGTAATTTCTTATACAAACATGTGAATCAAATTTCATAGATCTTTGACACAGAAATTTTTAAGCTTTAACAAATTGTACATTTTTATACAATTAGAAATTCAAAATTGTAAAAATTTTCTTTGTTTAAATAAAAATAGTTAATCCTTTAATGTGTATTTTTATTTCTCTATCATTTCATGAAAACAATGAAAAACTTAAATGCTGTTGATGTTATAAAAATGGATAATTTACTTTGTGTCAAAATTTGGTATGTATATGAATTATGACTTTGAATATATTTGTATTATGAATTTATTTTAACTAAATTTATTGTTAATATATTTTTATTGTACTATTTATTTAAATTAAGGATATTTTTTAAATTTATATAGACCATTTTTAATTTTTTTTTTTTTTGCCTGAAATAAATTATTCATATTGTTTTGTTTTCTATAAAAAAAAAATGAACAATAAGACTATTTTTTTTTTTGCAATTATGCTTTAATACAAGGTTTTTTTTTTTTTTTTTTAAGATTAATAAAAACTTTTTTTTTTTACTCATCCATTAATTGTGTTTTTTCCTCAAACATAGGTTGTGAAGACTCAATGGATAGTTATTCAAATCTAAAAAAGGATACATATTTCTGCTCTGTCTGCACATATTCCACTACTATTAAGCCAAATATGCAAAAGCATGTTCGAATTCATACTGGATATCGTCCTTTTATTTGTACAGTATGTTATAAAGGGTTTAATACCAAAGAAAATCTTAAAGTTCACTTTAGAATACATACTGGTGAACTTCCTTTCAGATGTCCAGTTTGTGAAAAAAATTTCGCACTAAGCAAGGGATGGAAAAACATTCTGATCTTCATACAAGAAATCAATGAAAAAAAGTTAGTGTGCTATCTACATTCAATAAAAAGTTATTGTTTTACTGAAAGAAAGCTTTCCAGAATTTCTTCTAGATGTTACAATTGTTGCTTGTTATTGATCACAGTTTCTTAATAAGGGAATGTCAACTCTTTTATACTTTGTGTAAAATGATCTGACAACATATGTGGTATAAAATGTATTTTAGGTTCTCAAGATCACTTGATTTTTTGTGCATATCATTGTGATTCTGTCACAATAATTTTAGATGTCCAACTGTTCTAGGGACATATAGCAATTTTAATTGTGTCCGCGAATCATTGCATCATTAGTGGTCATGTATTATTATCAGTGTTGTATTTTTAAGTTGTTATTGTGAAAAAAAATCAGAAAAATAAGAAGACAATTCATTTGTCTCATTTCCTGTTAATTTTTTTTTTTTTTTTTTTCCATTTAAAAAATTGTGAGTTTTGAGTGTGGTAATCTATTGTTACCACTTTCAATAGTAGATTACCACACTCAAATATGTTTGTTCTGTCATAAAGTTTGAAATATCCTTTTAGAGTCATTCTGGGTATTTCTTTTTAAAAATAATGCTAATATTTTATTCATTATTTTTAATAGAAAAATAATTACATTTAATTTTTTTCTTATTGCTTTTATTGTGCTTTTTAATATTGCTTTGTGACTTACATATTTAAATATACAACAATTAAAAATCAATTCCTTTTTTAAATATATTTAATGAAGAAAACAAATATACATTTTACAAAATATTGAAACAATTGTTTCAAATGTTAACTTTTCCAAACAAATAATAAATCATTAATATCACCAATTTTTTAGTAATTAGTAATACTAAAGTTTTCAAATTAATTAATTGGATTACATTTTTTTTTATTTATTTATTTATTTTCCTTTTGCATTTTTTTTTTCATTGAATATTTCTACAAAATTAATTTTAGTAAATATATAATGATTTTGGATAAATTTAGTATTAAATAATACATTGTTCATTATTGATTTACTAGGAGTTATTCAATTTGTAATAAATATTTTTTGTGCATTTCATTGTGTATTAAATTTTCTAGGCAGCTATATGATATTTTTTTTTTAAATAACAATATAAAAAAGGTTTTATATCCTTAAGAGTAGAAATGAAATACTTTTTGTTTCTCTTCTTTCAGTTATTTTAAGACAGATATTTTTTATATTGAAGCTTGCTTTAATATTGATGAAATACCAGCTTTATTTTATTAAAAAAGAATTTTGAGCATTAAAAACAACCAATATTTAAAGTTATTAGTTTTTGTGTAGTTGGTTATAATTATTTTTTTATTAGAAAACATTGGATCATGGAATTACATAGATCAAATGGATCAGCTTATTTCTTTATATACTAAATAAAGTTACGAAATGTATGCTGACTTTTATGCATATTGATGTCTCAATATGTGAATCCTTTAGTTTAGTGATAGCCTACAAAGTACATTTTAATTGTCTAATGTTAGATTAATGAAAACTGATGAAATATTTTCAGCTAATTTTGTAAAAATTAATATCCACAATATGAATATTTTATTCTTTACTAATTTTTTCACAAATTTAAGACCTTTTCATTCATATAATTATATTAAATTTGCTGTTTCAAGATACGGTAAACATTGTTTATTATGAAAATATGTTGCTTTAAAAATTGATAAGATTGTAAAGATTTTTAAAAGAAAAAAATTATTACTATTGCATTTGCTTTACTTTTTAAAACGAGCCATTAAAACCTATTTATTTATTTTATATCAAATTTATGTTAAGTAGTCAAAGGAATTGTGCAAATATTGATTGCTTATAAAAATATTATTTTCTTATATGTTGTTAGTTAGATTGAATCATATGCAGAGTTGTTTTATAGTTCTTTTAAAATTTTTGTAATTTGCTATTATCATCCTTTATCACCTAAAAAAACTGAAATTTTTAGTTACTACTCTGTATTCTTGCTGAGCAATTTTTATTAAGGTATAATATTTTGTGAATAATTTATGTACTGGTGATACTGAAGTAAAAATTGAATCATGTTGTTGAATTAGCAAAATTTTATTGCTTTTATTTGAAAACTATCTGAGGATATCAAGGTTTATAATTGTGTTTATAAACCTAATTCAAAAATAGATTTTTATTATATGTGATTTAATTTTATATACTGATTTATATTTGATTTATCTTGCAGGAATTTTTAATTCTTGTGTCAACAATGAAATAAAAATGACTTTACAAAAGAGGATAATTCAGTGCCCACATTGTCCCTACAGCAATCCTTTTAAAAGCAAAATGGATTTACATATGCGAAAGCATACTAAAGAACGTCCTTTCATGTGCAAAATATGCCAAAAATGTTTTACTGCTAATTGCAGTCTTAAGATGCATATGAGATTACATACTGGTGAACTTCCTTTTCAATGCAGAATTTGTCAGAAGGCTTTTGCACAGAAAGTGGCATTGGATAGACATTACATGATACATTGTAAAGCCTCACTGGATAATAATGAATAAGATGTATATACTATTGTAATAAAAAATTAAATAAATCTAGTCCTTGACTTACACCATTTTTTTCCTCTGTCTCTATTATATGTTGCAAGCATTTCATATAACATTAATATTTTATAGAATATACAAATCTTGATCTATTTGTTTTCAGTTTTTAGATTTTCATAAATTAATTTAAAACCACCAAAATGTACAAGTATACTAATGCATAGCATATAAAAAATATTTCATGAGCAAATATGTAATAAAAGGCTTTCTCTTAAATGTTTGTATTTACCTTGTTTATAAAAACTTTTAGGTGCTATAAATTTGAAGCCTTACTTTAATTATTCTTTGTGGTATGTACTATAAAACTCGCTATGCATGATCAATGCTTTTATATATAAATTTAAGGAAAAAAAAAACACTCATTTTTTGAAATTTTATTTTTTAAATCATGTAAGTGATATTAAATATTTTCTCATATATATTGTTTAGTTAACAAATTTTACAATTCTTTTAATTCTATATGATTTTAAAATTTACTTTGTTTCACAGATAGATAATTAGAAATGTATATGCCTTTTTATGTTTGTTTAAGATTAGTTAAGTTTTTCTAAAGGAATGGAATTAAAATTAGATATTTAGAACTTAAGGTAAAAGACAACTGAATTTTTTAGTATTCATTTTTTATTTTTTTATTTTTAATTTATTTTACTAATATGTTTGAATGAATTATGCAAAATTTTGCTAATATATTTTTTTTTTTTCATTTTAATTAAACATAAATATATTAAATTGATGCATTTTAATTAAATTTATAACTGCCATATGTATAGTTTTTGTAGGGATGAACAAAAAAATACCATAAAAATTCATACTATCTGTATAAGAGGATTTAAGATTTTATTAAGTTTGCATTGAACTAAATACTACATTCGGTAATCATAATTATATTAATGATATTATATTAAATTTCACAAAAGAAAAAAAATGAAATTAAAAATTTAAAATGAATTTAAAAATGACAAAGATATCAAATTTTACTTTTGTAATCAATCTTTCATAAACTGTGAAATTTATTTTTAATTCTGTAAAATAAAATATTTGAATCTGTACTTTCAATCAATATAAATTTCAATAAGCAAATTACTCTTTTAAGAAAAAAAAAACAGGTATGAATTATAAGAATAAATTTATGATCATAATACCTTTATGAATTCTTGTTCTATTGTCCACAATTTCTGAACTGTTTTTAAAGGAATTTTATTATTATTATTATTATTATTATTTTTTTTTTTTTTAGTTTCATATTTTTCTTTTTTTCATCATCTTGCTATTTAACTGATCTTGTAAAACTGTACTTTAGTATCTGTATTTTTAAATAATGCCAATTTCAAAAATTTAAAATATTTCAATTTCTTTTTTAACAATTGCAACATTATTATTAAACTAATAATAATTTTGTTTTTGCTGTTCACATTTCGTCTATTATTTTGTGAAAAAAATAATCCAGATTCTTAAAATCTGCAATTTCACAATGGAAAGTATATCAATACAATTTCTTTAACTAAAAGAGTAATTATTAGTTTTTGTATTTTCATGTAATATTTTCCTAATTTTTAAAACATTCTCATGATTGAAAGAATAGTGATTAATTTATTTTAAAATAGCTATTAGAAACAGGGCTACTGATTTTAATGTCTACTTATTCTTTTATACTTTATCTATCTTTAATGTGTAAATACTTTTCGTGTAGTTTTTCTTTTTTACTTATTCTGTATTAAATTTGAAATGTGTGTTTTATTTTTATAAATTATTGTGCATATTATATCTGCTATCCTGACATTTCATGTTATGCATAAAATCTTTTGTTAAAAGTTCTGCCTTTTTGTGAAAATTCACCTGATTAAAAAAAATTTTTCTGTAATACACTGGATTTTTTTATCCCACTGATAGGGTCAATTTTAATTTATTAATATATATTAGTATTAAAGAAATTTTTTTTTTTTTTTTTTTTTTTTTTGTAAAAATTAAAAAAAAAAAAATAAAAAAGTGAAATCAATACTTGTGATACAAGTGTTATAGTTTGAACTAGTGAATATTATTTTTAATTTCTATGCTTAAAGTAGAAAAATTATATTTTGAAGGAATTAAATTTTCATACAATATTACCATAATAATTATTTTTAATACAGCAATTTTTATTAGCATTGAATCAATGTATTCATGTATTATTTGTTCACAAATATTTATTTATGCATACATTAATGTGCTTTTTTTTTTTTTGTTTATGTGAATATACCTATTAATATGATTAATTGTTATAAATGTTACAATTTTAGGTTTTTATCAACCTTGTGCACAGAACGATATTGAGGCTGCTTTTCGAAATTCATTAATGTTTAACAATCCACATTCTCAATATATTAAAAGGAAAATGGAAGTACATAAGACCGAGAATGTCAAGGAAAGGCCTTTCACATGTCTAACATGTCAAAAAAGTTATAGTACCAAAGGAAACCTTAAAACTCATCTGAAAACACATACTGGTGAACGTCCTTTCAGATGCAAAATTTGTTTTAAAGCTTTTACTCAAAAATGGTATTGATTAGGCATTGCATGAGGCATTTCAATACTACTTCAGATGATAATAAAGAAATTGGATCATTCTGAATAATAAATAAATGAAGGTAATCCATTTACAATTTTTATGGCATTCTGAAATCATTTTGTGTTCTCTGTTATTATTATTAGTTGTAATAGTATTAAATTTAGGTTCCTGATATTAAAAATTCAAGTATTTTAAAAACCGGAAGTTTTAATATTAGGAATAATTTAATTTAAAATAACCTTAAATTAAATATAATTAGAATTTTAAAATATCTGATATTAAAAACTTGAATTTAAAAAATGGTTTAAATGAGAAAAGAATGTTTTTTATATTGAAATAATATGTCAAAAAAATATTTTACTCTTAAGAAGAATATTGAAAGGTCATCCATAATACATATCAAATGCTTTAATTTATGTTGTATAATAAATAATAATAATGCAAATTTTAGCAAACAAATTTTTTTTAGGTGTTTCTTTTTAAAAAAGATTTTTAAAGAAAATTTGCAATTTTTATGTTGTAAAATAAATTGTATTCATAGGGTAGTAATTTTAATTTTTTCCAAGTTTTGTTTTATAAATTTTCTATTATTTAAAAGAGTTCATTTAGTTTTTAAAATATGATGAATAATTTGTTTAAAATTATTGTTAGATTTTCAAAAGCAATGATACTGTTTTAAGAAAGATTATTGTTTATACTTTTTCTCTTTCATACATAAATATGTTTTATACAATCTAAACATGTTTTTAGTTTTTGTTTCCTATGAATAAATTAGATGCTCAAATATCTATCAAACTTTTTATTCTAATAAAATAAAATGAATTTTGTCTCATGTTGTTCTGAAATTTTTATATATTAAATAAAAACTATTGGTAAAAGCATTTATTAAAAATTTCAAGCATTTTATTAAAAATTATTCAATTTCAAAACTTTTTTTCTGTAACAAATTATCTCATTTGTATTGACAATGAAAACAAAATTTTATTTTCACAATATTTATTTAAAAAAATCCTTAATTTTATTTAAGACTTTAGTCCCTATTAATGTATTTTTGTAAAATCTGCTAAACATTAAAATGAATTTAGTAATTTTGATAAAAGTATTAGTCATCAGTTATAATTTTTTTTTTTTTTTATAATTTATATGCATTTGACTTAAAGTAAATTATAATCATGCTATAAAAAAATTTTGATGTAATATTGCTATGATAATTATGAAAAAATTTAGTGTTGCAATTTTTATTTGCATTGAACCAATGTATTCATGTTTTAATATGTCCAAGTATTTATGAATATTGAATTTTATATGATGGTTAATGTTTTGAAGTGTGTTTTTTATGAATGCTAATACAGTACATTATTAAGAAATTATTTACTGAATTTAGTATACATTATTATGAAATTTTTATTGTTCTAAATTAATTACTTAATTTAGTATAATTAGTACCTAAATTTAGTACTTTTAATTTATTTTGCAGGTTTGTAGGTGAGCAAAGAAGCAAATTTTGCTGCTGATATTGCCAAAGCAAAAATTTGACAAGGAGGGAAATAAAAGCAAACATACCAAAGAAAATCCTTTCATGTGCATAATATGTCAAAAAGTTATAACACAAAATTAAATTTTATGATTCACTGGAGTCAAATCCACATCCTTTCAAATGTGAAATTCGTAAGAAAGATTGGAAGGAATAGATACTCATTACATTATCCATTCTAAAACTTGTATTAACTTATCCATTCCATATATTAACCTACACTATATAAAAAAATTGATCATTTCGAATAAAGATTTAAGTTATCCATGACTTAGAATGCTGTTTTTTTCTCTATTTCTCTTATAATTTGTGATTAATTTATAAGAAAAAAATACTTAGTAAATAATTTTCAATTTAAAATCTCTCTTTGTTTTAAAATTTTCTAAAAGTAATTCTTTCATTTATCTTCTCATTTTCTCATCATCTTTCATTTCATTTCTTCTCTTTAGAAAAATCATTTACTAAATACCCTGTAATTCATTAAAAAATGTGTTCATGAAATGAACTATTCGGCATTTTATGTCGTTGTGTGTTAATAAGTATCAAACTTGTTATGGCTTTTCCCGAAGATTGCTGATTTTTTTGCTATTTAATATTTAACATTGTTTTAGTTATAGGCATCTCAAGATGTTTCATATCCTATTTCTCAGTAAAAATGTAAATATATAAATTTTCTGCTTTATTTATCAATGCAACTTATTTATTTTTCAATGCAACTTAAATAAGTTGCATTGAAAATGAATCTTATTAGCATATATTATATTTAATGAAGGGAGATTTTATTTAATTTGGCGCTCAGAATTAATTAGTGAAATTATTTTAAAATTTAAAAAAACAAAACAAAAAAAACATGCCGAACATATAAAATTCAGTAAGAATTTGATATTCATGTGGTTGCTACATTTATTTTTTTTTTTTAAATAAAATTTTTTGTAGAAATATTTTATAAATGAAATTACATTACTGTAGTAATATTACTATTATACAAATTTTACTTCTGTATAAATAAATAAGCACAAATATAATAGACATTATATTAATACCCACTAATGGTTATTTATTTATATAGAAATAAAAGCTAGCTTATTTATTTCTATATAAATAAATAAACATTAGTGCACATGCTCACTTTTCATTTAATTTTTAATAGTTTCATTTATTGATCTTAAGAAATTTAAAAGTAATTTTTTTTTTTTCTATAACTTTTGTTTACTTTTATTTCCATTATCATTATTAGAACTTTTTAATATTATGTATATGCAACAACATAAGCATATTATGATTTTATCTTAGTATAATATATTTTTTAGCTTAATTTTAAAATATGCCAACAAAAAAAGAATTTATCAATTTGCAAATTTTTTTTCCCCCTTGAAAATTTTCATTATATTTTATTCTTTTTATTTTATTTTAATGATAAAACGTAATTTGATTTCTAAAAATCAAATTACGTTACTAAAAATTATCATTATGAATGAGATTGAATGGGTTTTACGGTTTTCAATAATTTTTTATGAATAAAATTACAATTTCGGTATGCAATAAATATTATTTAAGGGAAGTATCATCAATATTAGAATATGAGTGATAGGTTTCTATTGATTTCAGAAGGTTTTATTTGAAAAAAATTATTAAAAAACACTGATAAAGAAATTTACTCTACAATATTTTTCTTCTAAAATTCATATTAGCTTATTTATACAGTGGTACCTTGGTATGAGTGTCCTTAAACTTTTCCAGAAACTTATACAAACATATTTTTTCCATAAGAAATAAAAATAAAATGATTAATCTATTCCTATGAAAAACTACATTTAGAATTACTATACAGATAATCTTAACCATTTTTTTCATTGCTTGGTTCTTCTCATTAATATTTTTAGAACTCATGACTAATGAATTTATGGAAAAAAATCACATGAATACTTACAGATGTAATTCAGTTTATTTTTCTGAATGGTAACAATTTAGACTTGTCAACATTAGTGAATTTATCTATCATTATTCCAAATAATAAAATTATAATGTATTAACAAATGAAGTACAATCATATATAGATTCATGCATTAATTATAGTATTTGAGTAAACAATGTTTATATGTTATATTGTTATACTGTGTTTTTATACAATGTTATATTTTTATACTGTGTATTAAGTAATTTTTAAATAGAAGTTAGTTTCTGTGTTAATTGAAAATTGAGAACGTGACTCTGATATTTTTTAATTGTATATAGTTTCTTTTTTTTTTTTTTTTGTCTATCCAAAAAAAAAAAAAAATTTATTATTAAATAAAGGGAACTTTTTCAGTACATATATATACATATATATATATATATATAGTACATATATATATATATATGCATATATATATATATATATTATTAAAATCAATTATGTTCTGTAAATTTTTTTTTTTTATCCCTTTCAAAATTGATTTGATTTTGGTTTCTGTTCAACTTATAATACAAAAAATTCTAAATAGTTTATTATGTGACTATTTAATAAATACTTAAATTCAAAACTCAGAAAAATAGTAAATTCTTATTAATTTTCCTTTTTAAAATTTTTAATCTTTTCTTAAAAGTGCTTTTAAGGAATCTGCTGCATTTCTATAAGTTGTAAATCTAGTTTATTTTTCTCCTTATTATTATTTGCAGAATTTCTATATTTTTTTTCAGTAATAAATTTCTGGGTTTTTTTTTTCCCTTGGGAAAAAAAGTTGTCAATTATTATTATTATTATTTAATAAAATGTCCAAAACTTAAAATGCATTTTCAATGTTCTCAAATTTGTAATTTTATGTTTAATTTATCTTTTAGGATTTGATGCTACAAATGAAAGAGCTGTTATGCAACATGAAGTATGTATCAATGTTCACAATGTGGTTACAGCAATCCATTTAAAAGCAAAATGGATGGACACATGCGAAAGCACACCAAAAGAACGTCCTTTCGTGTGCATAGTGTGCCAAAAGGTTTTTTCAGCTAACTGCAGTCTAAAAGCTCATATGAGGATACACACTGGAGAACATCCTTTCAAATGCAAAATTTGTAACATGGTTTTTAGGCAAAGAGGGTCATTAATATATCATTCTATTAAACATCATCCAGATAAATATTTCAAGCCATCAGATGTTTAAATATTATGATTATAAGGTTTTTTGTTATTGGGAATAATTTTGATTAGTTTATCAATTATATTTATTATACTGTTAAAATAATATTAGGGAATTTTTAATCCACATAGTTTAAGAATTGAAAATATGAGGCATTTGTTTTAGACTGGTATATGCACTTATAGTCATATATTGAGGTATTTAAGGTTATTGTTTCTATTTAAATCAACTAAAAACATTGTAAAAAAAATTATGAATGTCAAACAAAAGCTCTTGCTAGTTTCCTCTTTTTACTTTTTTAAAAAGGACTTGGATCACTTTTTATAAAACAGTTAATACAATTCAAATATTTTTTATTGTTTTCTTGTATGACATTTTTAATGACAGACTTTTTTTATAAGTAAGTTGTGTCAATATTAGAGATAAGGCATAGTAAATCTACACCTTAAATTATTTTTAATTACTTTTTCAATTTCATTTCAAGGCAGTTGGATAAAACAAAGAATAATTATTTTGTACAAACTTTTTAATATTTTGACTACTCGACATAAAAATATTGAAGCATCAGATTTTTTCATGTAATGTTATTGGAGTTGGCTTGTAAATAGTATTAAATATTTATTATGGTAAGATGTTCTTATATGATTTGAAGTCATTAGCTACTCAATGGTAAATATGTAGCAGATTCAATGAGATTACCAAAAAACATGTTTCATTTTTAAATTATGCTCAAAATAGTTGATAGATAATCCATCAAAATGCAGAAACTGAACAGATATTTTGCATTGAATATTGAAAATTCAATCAGTAACCATTTGGAATAGCTATTGTGATTTGTTGATTGAAAACTGAATGTATCGAAATTGCATCAAATACTAAACATATTTATAAAATACCTAAAAAAAAAACACCTAAGTAAACATACCTAAAAATACTTATAAAATCAGTGTACTATCATTTATTAAATACTTTACTAGTTAACTGAATATCGACTCTGTGTGCATATTGTGTCTGTACAAAAGAATATAAAAAATCAAAAAGGAAATTAAATCTTTTACAAATATTGTGAATAGCTTGAAGAAACCTAAAAAGCAACAACAGTTGGAGACTCATCTCGGCTGAAAAAGATTGGAGGTGAGCAAATTTAATTGTTGTCCCATAGTTAATTGTATTGAATATTTTAATTCTCTAACTATAGCTAAGAGGCCTAATAATAAGACAACTGCAAATAATTTAGAACTGAAATTAACTCTTGAAGTTAATAGCATTACAAAACTGCTATTAACTTCAAGAGTTAATTTCAGTTCTTATAAAAATTCTTGTAAAGATATAATTGTGGAAAATAAATTTCTTATCTTAATGTTGAAGAAGTGATTGAGTCTGTTGCTTATATCCCCTGCTCCTTCAATAGTAGAAATGCCATCTATCACGATTTGTTAAGTCTAAAAAGTAAATAAGCTTTTGATTGATAAGCATTTCTAATGAAAATATCAAAATGACTATTTCTGGAGAATATATTAAATGTTTTCTAACTGATTGACAGCTAACTAAATTTTTAAATCAGAAGGGCATGAGTTATTTCATTATCATTCAAAACCAGCTACTGTTTAAAGCAAGATGTCAAACACACAGACCGCCTGCAGCTTACAAGGAATGTGTTTGTGGCCCAACCAACTTTATAATATGTAACAAAAGTTTCATTACTCAATTTTTAAAATTTTTAAACTATACATAATTATTATTTTCTACACTAATGCTATTAGTTTAATCAAGTGATACAATATAGAACGCCATTATAAATAGCATAAATCAAAATATGATAATTAATGTGACAAGAAAATTGAAAAAGTTTAAGTTGGGATTAAAAAACAACAGTTGATTTGGCATAGTACAACATTTGCCATGGTATCAAAGTGAGACGGTGGTGCATGCAATATCATGTCGGGGTTGATAGGTAAGCACTCAAAACCTTGTACCAAAAAGGATTTTATCAAGGAATGCCTACTTAAAGCTGCAGAAATTGTTTGTCTGAAAGTATGAAGGCTTTGAAGTAATACCTTAGTCACAGAAAGAATTACTGACTTAACAGGTAATTTATATGATTAAGGAAATAAAGTTACTTCACATTTATCTGATTAGTTATGTGTTCGGGAAATAATTTGTATTTGTTAAAATTTGAATTAATGAAATACACATGCTTGACTCAGTCGAGATATTTATGAATATTCTTGGAATGCATTTATTGATCAACTCCAGGCTTTAAATGATGATGGCTCCATTTGATGAAAATTAAATTTCTGTCATTTTTCTCGAAAACTATGTTTCGTTGAGGTATGGCTTTAATCATTTTTTACATACCCCGATCAAAAATTCTCGCCCTACACGGTTTATGTGGTCTTGACCGGAAAGTATGTATAGTACTGTGCCCAAAAAGACCAATTATTATTATTTTTTCAAAAACTCTTTATTAATTCTTCCAAATTTATTTCATCATCTTCAAAGTATTTCTCTCCAGACACAATGCACTTATAACTTTTTTTTTCAATCCTCAATGCATGCTAAAAATCATCGGCAGGGATGGCCTTCAAAGCGCGCGGCGATTCACGTTGAATCTCTTCAATTGACTCATAATGGTGTCCCCCTGAGTGGTCTTTTGAGTTTAGGGTACAGCCAGAAGTAGCACGGTGTGAATACGATGGTTGTGGAACGATATGGGTTTCATTTTTGGCGGAAAAAGTCACGAAAATCAATGTAGTGTGAGCTGGCGCATTCATTGTTTTCGGTATCAATCGAGATTTGACGCGTTTGAGGCCTAAAATGGAATTGACCGATCCTTTTGAAATTCCAACATCATCAGCAAGGTTTCTAATTGTAAATCAATGGTTTGCAAGCACCAAATGTTTAATTTTTGGACGTGAGCTTCGTCGGTTAAGGTTGATGGTCGACCAAAGGGCTCTTCGTCTTCAACGCTTTCTCTGCCTTCTTTGAACTGTTTATACCACTTCTAAACATTTCTTTCCGATACAGGAATGTTCACCGAATGCCTTCTGCAACATTCTATACGTTTCCGCAAACAAAATTTAGTGCAAGTTCTCTGCATTAAATTCAGACATTTTAAAAATCTCTGGAATCAATTTTAGCGACTCAAGCCAAGCATAACTCAAACACTAATGAATATTTTGACGTCAAATTTCACACAGATGCTAAGGATAGTGCCAGCAACCTAAAAAGAAAAAAAAAAATTGAAAATTGTTCTTACTTTTGGACACAGTAATGAATGACATTCCTTAAATAAAAAGTGTTCGCCTCTGTATCTACGTGCATAATGTTACAATTAATGTTTAAAATTAATGGATATGCTGTTACTGATCAAATTACATTCATGGACTAGAAGTCTGGCTTGTGCGCCGGCAATTAAAATTAAATTTCGATGAAACAAACTTTTTTTTATTTACGAAGACCTATTCCTTGTATCACTATTTATAACCAACAGATTATTTGATTCTTTCAAGCAAAATATCTAGTGGTCATTCTTAACGAGCCCAGTGAATAAGTGATTATATTAAGCATTATATCGTATCATAAATTCGTGTTGAATACAAATTAAATTTCTATTCTAGAATTTTGTACTTGGTTGTCTTTCAAAATTTAATTATAAAATAATTCTTGATGTTTACTAATTAAAATGTTATTTTCAGTGTTCTAAAACAAGTGATTGGAGGTTTTCTGCAAAAAGAAAAAGTTCAAAATTAAAAATTTTCTAACATTTTATACAATTTCAGAAAAATTTATAAAGTTCTACATTCCTTTTGTAGCAGTGTCTTTTAAATTTAAAATTTTATTTAGATTATCTGATTTATTTTGGTTTTCGTAAAATTTTGAAATTACATGTGGAAGAATATTTTATTACTTACATTGCCAATCAGCACAATCTTTTTTAAAGGAAAATGGATGTACAAATACAAAAGCACACCAAAGAACATCCTTTCACATCCTATGACCTATATTTCAGAAAAATTTTACTAAGGGCACACTCAAGATTCATATACGATTATACAGCGGGGATAATTTTTTTGGAATGCCAATTTGTGACAGAAATTTAAAAGTAAGGTCATCATTTCCGTATCATTGCATGACTTCTCATTGAAAAATCTAATTTTAGTCCATTAAACAATAAAAATATGATTTTCTAAGCATAGTTTTGCATATTTTAATTTCATCGATTGCAACTTTTCACTATTTAATTAACTTTAAAAAGAACTTCAAATTTTATCATTTAAAAATGGAATATATATCTGTAAAATTTTTTTAATCCTTTTTTATAGAATGGTATTTATTTAGTTTTTAAAGGAAAATTTTCATTTTGTGTATGATTTATTTAAAAATTTCTTAATTTTCAAATTGTAAGTAATAAATATTTCATTCTTCATTGTTTCAGTTTTAATCATTAAAGTATTGTGAATAAAAATTATGAGTGACAATCATTCAAAGTATTTTTATTAGATTGACAAGAAAGTAATTTCGTTTTTCACTATTTAAGTACTTTGTAAAAATTAAACGTACTTTTTTTGGAAACCTATTAGTAATTCATTATAATAATTCAAAGTTCTTTTTTATGCCTTAATTCCTTCTGAGACTTCTATCAAACGATGTTGAAATTTTTCTTTTCATTAATGTTTTTGTGAAATTTATTTTTAAAAAAATTTTAATTTCCTTAGAATTTAAAAATTGAATTTCTTATTATTTTGTGTGTGTGTATTAATTTATGAATTACATTTTTTTTGTGTTAAATAAATTATTCTGTATGTTTATGTTTGGCTCAATTATTTTGTGTACATTACAAATTGTTATTAATACATTTTTCATGCAGGATTTATTCAAAGGTTTATTTTATTTTATAATAAGATTAAATATTTCGTATTATAATTAAAAGGAAAATTTTACTGAAAATTACTTTTATGTATGTTTTACGAACAACGTTTTTATGTTCCAAGGAAGACCGATATTAAGAAAGACATTTTTAATGGTTTGGTTGATTGTTGTATATTGAAGTATCATATATGATATTTTAAATTATGTATCAAGAGTAAACGAATTCTTAACACATTGAATACAGTATGCATTGAAAAATATATAGTCTGAATTCCTGCATATTTTTTGTAAATATTAATAAATAATTTTGTTGATAACAAATTCTGTATTGTTTTCATGTTTTATTTCCTTGTAATACTAATTTATCATACAATATTACATGAAATTCCAAATGCAGAGATGCCAAATTATTATGGAATACATTAACCACTTTTTGTAAACAGTAATTTTTGTCTTACAATGTAGCAAAATTCCTAGTTTGAAAAAAATATTTAAAAAAAAAAACATTACTGTTTACAAAAAGTGGTTAATGTATTCCGTAATGGTTGGCATCTCTGCAAATGACATGAATTTTCGTCATCTGTCACCAACAGTTAAAAAATAAAAAACCGAAAGAAAATAATAATAAAGACATCTCCCGTTTTCTGAGTGTTAATATGCTCCAAATTTAAAATAAAAATGTTTTTAGTTTTTCTAATTTGGTAATTTCATGTTTGGTTTTTCTTTCAGGAACTATGGATTATTCTGTCCTGAAGGATAATAGACGTATTGTACGTAAAAGAATATTCCAATGTCCACATTGTCACTTTTAGGAGTCCTCTTAAAAGTACAATGAATATACACATGCGAAAGCACCCTAGAGGGCCTTATTATGTGTCAGGATTTAATATTATTTCAAGTATTTAATATGCCAGAATTTTTTGGTGTTGATTCTAATCTTAAAATTCACTTAAGTCCCAAAGTGGTGAAATGCCTTACAAGTGCAGAATCTACAGCCAAGTTTTTAAACAAAAAAACTCACTAAACTCTCACTCCTATATTGTCCAGTGTAAAAGAGCCATTTGAATTTTTTTAATACTTTGGTTTTAATATGTTTGATATAACAATCTTTAAAAAGAAATTTTAATTTTTCATATTTTAAAAATTGGGTTTATGTTTTTATACGTTGAAATTATAATTGCTTTTATTTTGAAGGATAAATGTTCGTCTTTAAGTAAAGTTTAAATGTATATGATTTTACACAATACTTTGAATTTTTTGTATATATATATATATATATACTTGCTCAACACTTTTGTAATTATTAAATACTTCTTATATGATTGATTTGATTTTTTTTATGGATATTTGTTCTTGCTTTATTTTGTATACTAATTAGTTTATTTTATATATATTTTTATTCAATCTACTTTTTGATTCTCTTTTAAAAGATATAAGAAATAATTTATTACAATATTTCTTATTTAAAACTACACATTCAAGAATCATTTCATTCCGTTAGTATCAATTCAATATCCACAAAAAAAAAAAAAAAATTAATCATGGCCAATTATGTTAAAATTAAAATAAAAATTTAATTTTTTTTATTTTGCAATCAAAAGATCTTGATTGCTCACAAAATTTATATTTTATTATTTAATATAAAATCAATATATATATATATACATAATAAATATAAGGGTGATTTGTCCCTTTGTGCCACTATAATTGAACAACCCACCCCCTCAGTCCCATGTGAATTGTATGATATGGTAGCTCTCCGTCCCTCATTCATGGAAAATGTTTCGGTTTGAAAATGCAGAGGTTCAGGTTCGGAGATATAGTGGCAAGCACGGACACATCAATTTTACATTTAACATGGTTTCACTGACAATATTTGAATTTATTTTATTAAAGTTATAGGCAATTGGTAGAGCTCACACTCTACCAATCGTAGTATATTGTGTTTTTAAAACTAAACAGATGTGAAGTAATTCAATTTCATGGCACAAGCTTGTTCAGTGAGCTTTTGAGTGCATGTACAAAAAGAATTAAAGCATGCTCCATGAATGAAATATTAAAGATTTTGTGTTATAGTATATTGTGTCTGAGCGTGTTTATTTTGGAGACTATAAAATTGTGCAAAAATTAAATGTTTTATTATTATTATTTTTTTTTGGAATTTTAATTTTTAATTATTTTAATACATTTAATTCTAAAATCAAATGTAATAACTTATTTATTTATTTTGCATCTAGTTACCGATATTACAAAAATTAAGTGCTAGAGTACACAAAAAATATGAACATATAACTTTTGGAGCATTGTCAATTTTTTATTGTATTTGTAGTTGGTAACCATCATCCTTAAATGGAATTTTAGAATGTTAAATAACATTTAAAAAGATGCCAAAACTTAACAGAGGAGATTTTGCCAATGGTGAATTGAAAGAAGGAAACAGGACAAAATGAAACAAAACGTTCTTAATAAAATTAAGGAAATGTTTTATTACATATCAAAAATTGTAATCCTTAAAAAATATAATCGTGATCTTTTGCCGGATTTGAACTATAGTAATTTGAACAAATATATTTTAGGCAAATTATAAAGTGTATGCTATTGGAAATTTGATGAAGATAATTTTTTTTATTTACTAATAATACAATATTTACGACCTTCTGTTGAAAATTTCATATTATGTATGCATACATCCAATTATAAAGATAATCACTTGCATTACAAAATTAAAATTTATTATAAGATCACATAATATGTTACTCACTTTTTAACTTTTTTTCCCATTTATAAGTTGACTTTCCACAATCTTGTCCTAAAGTGCAACATTATATATATATATTTGTATATATATCGTAATTTATAAAAAATAACATAAGGGCTCATATTAATTAAGTTATACTCAGAATGTCTCTTAATTTTGTTTTTATAATTAATTGCTTTTTAATAATTATTTTTTTGTTTTATTAATTTTCTGGACAACTTGTGTCACTCCTGTTGATGTACGTTTTGTATAAATATTTGTGTTCTTCTTTGATCTGCGAATGCAGTTTTAGTCTTTTTTTACCTCTTTGATATTTGTATTTTTCAATTTAGTGGTTGCAGCTTATAAACAATTTTTCTTTTTTTCTTATTTCATTTCTGTTTTTGAGAAGTCTACATGTAAAGCATTTTAGGTTTTGCATAGTGAATGCTATCATGGTTTTGCTTGACTCTGTTTCTATGAAGCGTATGATAATTTACGCGTAGTGAATACTGTTGTGGCTTTGGTTATACAAAGTTGGTTGTGTTTCTAGTTGATATTTTGTTAGTTCTCCTTTGATTCTTATTGATATGTTGTGTTCTTTTGTCTATATATGTGCGACTGTTCACCTTTCAAAAGTATTCTTATATATATAACATCACTGAAATTTTCGATAAAATATATGTGTTCTGAATTTCTAGGCCTATAAATTTGTCTTACAGTTGTACTTCAAAATTTCTACGATTTTTATCAGAGTATTTTCAAATATCAGTAATTATACACAATACAGTAATTAATATGTTTGTATCTTAATAAATTGGAAACTATTAATTTATTAAGAAATAATGAAACAATTTTTAGTATTTATTTTTAAAAAATTATGAACAGAGTTAAATATTTTCCAGTATATTATATATTTTTTATGTTATTTTAGCTTTTATTATAAAACTAACTTAATAAAATTGATTAACTCTTTATATTATATTTTTATTTTTCATAAAATTGATTTAGAATTAAAAATTTTGAGTTTCCATTATACTCTTTCTCTCTCATTTAAATTTGTTCGATATCTTGCACCCAAGCACGCTTAGCGTTAAGAGAATTGTGAACTAAATCGTAAATCTTATCTTATTATGTAATAATATGGTATACATTAAATAGACATCTTATTTAAATAATAATTTAAAATCCCTACTACCATAATAATAAAACGGAGAACAGATACATATTTAAATATTGCGTATAATTTTATACGACACTCGACTTAATGTTAAATTAATATCTCCTCATGTTAATAATTATTCCATGGACGATAATTGGGGAGATGATATAATCAGAAAATATAAACAAAATGAACATGGACATACGATTATTATCTTTTGCCATAATGAATACTTATTTGATGCTTCAACTGTTACACAATTCACCAAACAAGAAATATTCATTGAAAAAACTAACAATGTTAAAAATTGATGGAAAAGCATTGATATTATTTGTATGATTACACAAATAAAAATTGCAAAATAAAAGTAAAAATGCATAGTTATTAAAAGAAGCAGTATTCACACATGATAGAGTGGAAGGAAAAAGAATTTCACAGTTTTTAATGCAATTTTTGGATGAATGAGTCCTTTGAAAAAGCAAATAAAAAAAAAAGATGTTATTTTAATGACATAAAATAGTTTTATTATAATAAATTGTTTTTCTTGATCTTAAAATTCCCAATAAAATAATTTATATGATACAAGGCTTTATCTTTATTTTATTTAAAAATCAGAATAATTAATAATAATATACATAATGAACATTCACTGATAGTTGAAATAATCTAAAACTACAAATGTTTAAATTTAAATTCGCACAAATTTCCACATCACCTAAGAGTTAAAGTGAATCCCAATCCTTTTAAATCAAATCAAGGAAGGCGGATTCCCGAGTAGACAAATTTTCCTTACTCGATGAGCTTAGCATTTCCAAAATACAATGATACAATAACTTTAATTAGCTATTTTATCAAATATTATTGAATGATAACTTCTGAATTATTTTTAGAAGCAACATTTTTTTTTTTAATTTAGTATAATTTGCAGATCAGAGTTGCATATAATAAATTGTTATATTTTGCAGTTTCCCCTTCTTTGCAGGAAATTGTCTCTTTTCCTAAAATTGTTCCATTTTCCGTAGCCACCGGAGGTAAATTATGTTTATGAACAGCTAACAATGTGCATTTAATTAATGATGTTGGCAAATCTTTCATAAATTCCTTACATTGCATCTCACATGTAAACTTTTTAATCGTTGGTATTGTTGCTAAAATTGAAGAAATTGTCTACAAGAAGAACAAATTTTTCTTATTCTCCAGTTTCATTTTCAAGTATATTGATGTTCACCATCATGATGTTCTATTTGATGCCTATCTTCTTAATTGCCGCAATTATTTTTAATGCATACAAAATAAATATGGTTACACATATTATATTTTGTGCATGAATCTGCACAACTACACCGAAATTGATACAAGCAAATTTCACACTTAAGTTACAAGAATGTCCAGAATTGATATCCATTTTTTTACAGAATACACATCACCCAGAAATATAAAAGAGGGAACAAGCCACTCATTCTTATTTGCTTTATAAAAATTAATATTTATAAGCAATTCTGTGTTGTTTTATGTAAATTTTCCTCGTTATGATGAGAATATTTTATTCCTTATTTTAACATTGCGTTATAATGAGAATATCCTATTCCTCATTATTTTAAGGTTTCACTAAGCCATATATGACCTTGTCAAAACGACCACCATATTTTTCCGTTTTAAATCATTATTGTATTTAATATACTTATGCTATCTCTTTATAGTCATATTGGAAACGGCTGCGAAGTCGAAGATCAAACCCACCCTTTCGGTTGTGAGGATGCCACTTTAACAATTGCGCTAGTTTTAATGTCTATAACCATATTATTGTTAATATTTGAACTAAAGCATGCAACTCAATACTGGGGTCGGGAGAATTTTCATAATATGTCGAAAAATAATTTGTCGAAGTTTCTGGATTCTTTAACCATTGCAACACATATCCTTAAACAGTTTTTTTTAAATTCATTTTTTGTTTCATGTTCATTTGACAATGAATCTAGCGCTGCTAGAATTCTGGCACTTTTTTTTTAGGGTTTCGTATTTTTCTCTGAAGCAAGTTTTCTGTGAAAGTCAATGTTAAATTGTGAGAGAGGGGGGAACGCTACTCCAGTCGTTATAATATGCCGAATACTTATTAGAAATGAACTGTGTGTGTTTTTGTGGTTATATCTCTTGTTCGTAAGTTTTTTTTGTTCTAATGCAGCTGGCAAACACTTAGACAGCTTGGTCTTGGATGCCTTAAGGCAAGCGTTGCACAGACATTACTCACTTTGCATTACCCAGGGGGCGCGTGTAACTTGAAGCTAAGTCACGGACGCGGAGTAACAATGCCCCCGCAACGCTCTACTATCCTATTAGGACCGGGACCTACGGTTTAAAGTGGATTCCGAACCACTACAAACACCCATGGCACCGCCGGGATTCGAACCCGAAACCTGTGGTACCGAGAGCCAGAGCGCTAGCCACTCTGCCATTCAGGCCCTTGTTCGTGAGTTAATGGCATCAAAAAAGAATTTGAATGTGGAATCACACATACAATTACTCCATAAAAAAAAGCCACTGGAAAACACTCCCAGTTGTCACGTTTAACATCTAAACTAGTAAGCTGGATATTTATTTGTCCTATGCAAGAAATCAATTGCTATTTCATTCCTGTATAGCTTTAAAATTTCTTCTTGGGTTTCATTCATTAAATCCAATATGAAATCTTCAATATCCAAGTGAGGGAAACCTCCAAACACTTCTCCTGATAATTTAAACAGGACAATAATCTTTCATTTCCATTTCTTTTACCCAATTAACCTCAAATAAAGCATCATTTTCATTCCTGATGATTAGATGTTTGATGCCCCTATTATTATTTTGACGGTTTTAATCATTTTAGCTGCCTTCGTTAAAATTCGCCAGTAATTAGAGTAAAGAGGGAAGTCGCTTTCGGCGATGATTATAACACCCTTGGTGATAGCTAATTTGGCGCGAAAGTGAGGGCATCAAACATCGAAGAATCCCCTGATATGTTACATTACTGAGATTTTCTTTTTGGAACGTATCTCTAAGATTTTCAATCTAAGAGAGATCCTTTATATGTTCCTTCTCGGAGGAAAGCTCTTCCGAGAACATTTCTCCTTCCGAAGGAATTTCTCCTCTCGAGAGTTTTATGCTATCCTCTAAGATTTCCCTAATTTTTTTCCCTGTCTCGCTTAGGAGCCTCCTCTCTTTAATCGTTTGTTTTTTTGAAATTTGGAAAGTGTAAACAAATATGAATGTTGTGTCTGGATTATCTTTCATCTTACAAACCTGTGTGAAAAGATTTCATTTTCAACAACACATAAAAAGACTATATTTATGCCCATTTCCTTATAATCGATCGTACGAACATAGATTATGTAGCAAAGCTGTATCAAAAGTTAGAAATGAGACATTTAGCGTACATGACATAAACACTCTACAGTTGACTGATCTTATTACAAATGCTGAGAAAGTCACACCAATAATTGCAGAAATCCAGGATGCTGCTGTGAAACGAAAACGTTGTCCACAATATATGACTTGTGAACAGCTACAGAAATTATGTGAGTTGGAAACACGCACACAAAGATTTGGATACCTATCTTATCTTTTTAAAAGAGAAAAACGCCGTATAGCTGATGCTGTGAAGAAGGAAAAAAAGAAAATAGAGCGGGAATTGAAATTACATGAATCTTCTAAGCATTCAAATAATAACGCTACAGATTACAGTTCTAAAAATATATTACTAGTGTTTACTCGGGCTAAATCTTGGAAAACATTTTACAAACGCAGATTAGCTAATGCAGCCTTATTTGGTGAAAAAATTGTGCTTGATTTAGGTTATGATTCTTATATGACTGAGAAAGAGAAGTCTGCATGCATTAATCAGTTAAAACATATTTACAGTGCTAACAGAGAGAATAGAGACCCATATGATTTACATTTTTGTAATGCTGAACCATCTTATTATTGTGTTCAAAATCTACAAAAACATATACATAAGTTATCTGAATCTTTTATCACTCTAACTGAGAAAAGCTATTTGGATTATTTTCCTAAAGAAAAATTAGTTTACCTGTCACCTCATGCCACAGAAACTCTAAAAGAATATGATCATAATGCTATTTACATTATAGGTATGAACAGATGAATTTTTATGTATTATTATTTATTTCTATTGAGTCAATCATTATATCAAATCCCAATATAAAAATAATGAATCACTAAAAAGAAACAACTTAAACTACTTTGAACATAATACTTTATAATTTTTTTTTTTTTTTTTTTTCTAACTTAGATAACTCCTATACAAAATTAAATGATAAGGAATTTTTTTTTAATTTATTTACCTGAAAAATGTTAGTATTGTTACATTATTGGGGCAAAAATGCATATAAGTTCTATAAAGATCAACTTTGAATCACCCAAACACTGTGATGCCTTACATTATGGTTGTCAATAATTTGGCCTTTTTTTTTTTTTTTTTTTTACATGTAATGCAAAATTTTGGCCTACTAGTGAATTTTTCTAATTAAACTTAATTATCTTTCTAAGAATTTTTAAAAATATTTTATCAATAGCATTTAAATTTTAGAATAACAAATAGAGTATTTTTCGTTGAATTCTCCATTAGAAAATAATGTTCTTCATGACAATAAAAATTTTTGTTTCAATGCATGCAATATTTTTAAATTTTCTGCCTGCATAAAAATCTCTGAAAATATCTCTATTTCATTGAAAAAAAATAATCTTTCTTTTTAAATACAATATCTTATATGCCTGTTTTATATTTTTGTATATTTGGGGCCTGAATGGCTGACTGGCTAGCGCTCTGGCGCTCGGTACCACATGTTTCAGGTTCGAGTCCCGGCGGTGCCATGGATGTTTGTAAGGGCTCGGAATCCATTTTAAACTGTAGGTCCCAGTCTAACATGACTGTAGAGCATTGGGCATAGGGCTGACAACCCTTCCTGTAAAAAGAAGACATTTCATGTTTCAAATCTGCCAGTAGGCAGATGGCCTTGGTCCACCATGGGGCTGTTGTGCTAATCATGATGATGATTTAATTTATTTATACATATTTATATTTTATTTATTTCATTGGTTAAAAAGTATTACTAATTAAATAATCATTATTATGACAAAAATAACAATATATATATGTACCTGATGGAAGTTCATGTATATTAAATTTACATTTGTATTGCATTATATAATTATGCTTGAAATTTGAAATTTTATCTTTTATTCAATCATTGATTTTGAAATTTCTGCAGCCATATCTATATATATTTTTTTATTTTATTTTAATAGATTCAATCTATTTGGAATGCTTTTTTTATTAATAAAAAATTATTAAGTGTAAATGTATTATTATTTAGAAATTTCAGGTGCCATGTTTTATTTTGAACTAAATTTTGTAAGTAATTTGTAATTATTTTATTTTTTTCTTATATGTTGATGATTCTATTTTTTTTTTTTTTTTTTAAATAAGACATTGCTTTTCCATATGAATAATATTTTTTATTCTCTTTGTTACTTTTAAAAAAATTAAATGGAAGAAAAAGGATGTTTTGAAGTTTCTAAAATTTAAAAAGAATCCTAACTATTGAAAATATTAATATTATCATTAATGATGTATAATTAATCATTAAAACATTAAAAAGATGTTAAAAAAGACATTTCAATGTTTCATATGAATTTTTCACTGTTAAAATATATTTATTTTTAAATTGAGGAAAAAAGATTTAATTTCTCTTTAAAAATTTTGTAATAGATTAAAAAAATTGTAATTTTAAGTAAATAAAAGAATTTAGAAATTAATAAACTCTCTTTTCTGCATCTATTAGATTTTTGATTTTTTTTTTTTTTCTAATCTTTTGCAATAAAAAAGTAGCTTAAATACATTTTACAGTTCGTCAATCAAACATTGAAGAGAAGAAAAACCAATTAATATTAGTATTATGATAATATATATTAATATGACATATTAATTTTATTCATTTAATTTTCTTGCGATTGTGTGACCTCACAAACACTGCCTAACCTTATCATATTAAAAGTACTATGTCTTTTATTTTGTCTATGTCTATTTATTTGAATGTTTTGATATCAATCTGATTCAGTTATTTTATAAAAGTAGTCTGTTGCATTTCCATTATACAGAATAATTTATTTTGTTGTTTTTATTTCTTACTTATATGTATATTATAAATCTATTTAAGAATCCTGCTTTCTTTTTTTATAAATATACAGGGCTACATATATGATTTAGAAAAATAATCTGATACTTTATAGATACATTTTTCTGATATGTTAGATCTGATACGTTTTTTTAATAAATCATCATTTATAAAATGTCATCTTATCATGTTTTTTACATAATGCTATTGGTAAAGAATTCTTTTTAATGGTATTTCAATTTTATATGCATTTATTATATGATAACCATTTGAGTTCATTATTGTGTATTTAGGTGCCTTTGTTGATACAGTGAAAAGGGAGCATCATTCTCTTCATAAAGCTGATCAAGAAGAAATTAAAAGTGTTTCCTTGCCTCTGGATGAGTATATCATGTAAAAAAATTTTTATGTATCACTAAATGTCTTCATTTCAATGTTTACGAAGTTAGTGAATATATTAAATAGGTCCGAGTCAGCTGGTTTTATAATTAAATTTGTATAGTAAAAATTAGGGTTAGTTATTAACATCCCTATATTTTCAATTTTTATTTTAGCATTGTAAGTATGTATGAATATGTTGTATTTTAAGGAAAAAATAACCAAATCAATTCAACTTACCCATATTACTTTTCATATTATCATTCATCATTCATATTACTTTTTAGAGAATTCTTTGATATTGAGTACCTTACCCCCCCCTTTTTTTTTTTTTACCTTTTCCAATTCCCCTCACACATTTTGTGCATTTTTTAACTCTTCCCCTGACTTCTTTCCCCCTCTTGTGTTCCTGGAAACTGTAATATGGGAGCTATAGGCAAAAAAATAACTCTCTAGAAAAGTTTAAAAAACAAAAAAATTTACCTCGAATTCATACTCATTTCTTCTGCTGGCCTTTAAGTCTGATATTGCTGATATTTTAACAGTTCTTTTTAATATTATTTAAATTTAATTATTACAGTATAAACTGCTGATTTTTCACTAGATTTACAAGAATAGATTTTTTTTACTTAATAATTTACTTTTAAAATTGCAAACTTGAAATTCTAATGTTAATATCACTACCGATTGTTTACAATATAACTACTCAAAATAAATTTAAACTGGTATTGATACATTACATCATTTAAGCTAATTATAACTATTACAGAATCATCATTTAACAATTTACAGAATTTATTTTTTGACAAATTTCTCCTTTTCCATACAGGGAAATGGAATTAGACTATTGATGGAATAACAACATTGTTTATATTTGTTGGTTCTTCTCATTTAGGGCAAGGAGAAAATATTGATGGAATCAACCCCACTTCCTGCATAAATTTAATCTCAGTTTCTTTTTTTTTATATATAAAATTGATCCCCGAAATAATAATACAGAGAAAGTAACCAAAGCAGGCTGCATTCTAGTTGTCAAATACAGAAATTCTAGGCACACTAAAAGTCTAATAATACACTGTAAATAAACAAATTAATTTATTACAGATGATATATATTATTTTATTTACTTATTTTCTACTCTGGTTATAATATTGATACTTTATGACAGAAGCACACATATGACTTAGCCGCTTAAAATTTGATTAATCATCAATGATAGCTTATCTGAACCCCCTCCCCTCAAAAACGGAGGGGCGATCATGAAAAAAATGCTGTGCATGTTTTGGAACCATTGACACTTTGGTGACAGAAAATTGTCGTGCAACTAGAGAGTCTCGATATTCCCATTTTTATACCTGTAAATTACCTATTTTTATTTTGATAGCATTATGTACTTTCCTACAATTTTTTTATTTAAGATGTTATTGAAAAAAAAAATTATTTGTTTCCTTTGTCAGTAGTTTTGGTGATGTATTTATGCCTAATATAACAATTTTTAATATTGCCCCAAACAGTAAACCAGAGAGGATGCCTTGTAAAATGAAAACTAATAATTTGTAAAATTAAATACAAGTAATCTTTCCTGCTTATTTAATTAAGGGTTAAAACCGTTTTTAAAATTTGTATTTTTAGAAAAGTATAATCATATCAATTACGAGTTATAGATCTTTTTACATTCAGTAATGAAATAGTTTTATCTAATAAATTAAAATTTCTATTTATCAAATTATACCTTTTACATATTAATTAAGTTGAATTGCATGTGTAGAAGAAAAAAAATATTATGTACTTATATATTAGCAGACATTCAGCAGCATATACTCATCCATACAAATGTGTGCACAAACATACAAATGTACACTCATACATACAAACATACATATACATATGCACACCCACCTACTACCACATAAATGAAATGAAACAAAACCACCAGATTCGAATCTAACTTATTAGATTTTTATTATTTATTTATATCTGGCAATTTTCACAGTTCAATACAGTAATACCTTTCTTAAAGGCATTACGAATTGTATGTAAGCTGCAAGTTCCAATGTCTATAAAGTTATCTTGGCCTCAGAAGCTAAATGTAAATTCAGTTTCTTTTAGAAAGACCAATTCACATTAGGCCTATCCATGCAGCACTGAAAAATGTGTTACATTTTTAAATTATTATTATAGATAAAACTAAGGAGCTTCTCTAAAGTGATATCGGCAATTGCATGGCCGAGAAAAAAAAAAAAGTATCAGGAAAAGGTCAATAGTTTTTCTGATCAATAATATCTTAAAGCTTTAATGCCAATTTCAGATATAATGCTGCTTGCATAACGATTACTTACATCAATAACAATGTGTTTATTGATGAACTCCTTCTCAAGAATCGAATTGTCATGAGATAAATTCAAGCATGATTTTAAAAATTGGTTAAATTGGACAAATTAAATTTTTTAATTTGTTAAATTGGGGTATTTCATTTCTCCAAGACTTCATTGAAATATATATAGATTAATGTAGATATACATATTCAAGCTTACACATGTATGTATATGTTTCTTGCATATAAATAAAACCCTAATTTTAAGAGAAGTGAATTTGAATTGCCAAATTGTATAAAAACAAAACTTCGTAAATTAAACAATAGGCACTCATATTACACGAGATCTTTTATAATTTTTTCGAGCCTTACATCCAGGTTATACAACATTGTTGTTTATATGTAAGAAATTATGATAATATGCCTACAAAAAATTTCATGCTTTTAAATATTTCAGGTGGGGAGCTGGAACCAAGAGTTTGACTGTCAATCAAGTATTTGAAATAATGCTTGCTATGAAAAATGGAAGCAGCTGGAAAGAAGCATTTACTCAAGTCATACCAACTAGAAAAATTCGAAAATTGAATAAAGAACAGATAGATAATGTACCAGATAAAATATTTTTAATAAAAAGTTGAAGTATTGACACAATAGTATCTTTTTTTTTTTTTTTTTTTTTTCAAGCAGACAAAATATTTTTGTTTTATTTACTCAGTTTCAAGCAAAAATGCATAAACTTGTGAAACAAAAATTAAGAATTTGATGTGTGATATTACAATAATTTTAACGCAGTACTAAAATGCTTATTAATCTTATAACAAAAAAAGTGATTAATCAAGTGGTTTTCATTTATGCCTAAAAATGCTTGTACATTTTAACAGATAATCTAGAAACAACCATATCTATTTTGTTTAACACAATTTAAAATAGAACATATTTTTGGTTATAAATATTTATAAAAAAATTTTTAGTTCTCTAATTAGGTACCCTGCATTCAAATTAGTATTTTATAGAGAAATACTCAGATTTTCTAATATTCAAATGTTTACTAAACTTTTTTTTTTTTTAATTTACTAATATTTCATCAAACCTGAATATATTTATATATAGATATATATATTAGTGGTCTGTCCATCCCTGGTTGAAATTAAATTTGTTTTGGATTGAAACAAAATAATTACTACTAAGAATATATTTATTTTTAAAAAAATATTCTATAACTGCAAGATTAAAATGCATATTCAAATCTCCCCAAATTTGATTTACAATTTTCAATGTTACAAGGAATCTTTGGAGGCAATTGTTTCCTATTATAATCAGTCAGTTTGAGGTTTACGGAGTTTCCATGGCCTTACATGGGCCTAAACTCCTAGCTAAGAGTAAGTCACATGGCGATATAAAAAACATAAACAACAAAGCAGTAAGTAACCAAGATCTATCCCAAATTACCAGATCAAAATAAAATAAAAGAGCAATAAATAAATCAGAGAATTTCAATAATAAACATAAATTAAGAAAAAGAAATTTAAAGTAAAAGTAAAGAAAATAATTAAAAAATAAAATAAAACACCACAGGATGGAGTTGCAGCTGCTAGAAATGATGACTAAAGGAACAGGTCAGGATGCTCCTGACAACTGAGCCAGTTCATCTAGGGTAATTACAAATTATGTAAGACCGTCCTAGGGCGTTTAGCATTCTCCGGCAGAGAAAAAATCGTATCTCGGAAAATTACGAATTTCCTCATTCGGAATGTGTTCAAGATTTGCATAAAAATTTTCTGTAATCTTGAGCATATAATTTTGAATAGAAGGGAGGGCAAGACTATGATGAATGTCATCATTTCTAAAGTACCAAGGAGAATTAGTTATCATGCGTAAAATTTATTTTCATGATTTTTAATATAATTAATGTGATACTTTGCAGCAGAGCCCCAAACCGGACTCGCATAAGTTATTACGGAACGCATATAGTACATGTAGATTAGTAATTTATTTTCAATAGAGAGGGGGAATTCCTATTAATGAAGGGATAAAGCATGCGAAGAAAGGTGTTACATTTCTTTTAATATGATTAATGTGGTTAATATATGTTAATTTTTACTATCAAGGTAGACTCCCAAATACTTAGCGTTAGTAAACCAAGTTATTTGCTGTTTAAAGAGAAAGATGTTAGGAGGAGGAATTCTTCTCCGCGTGAATAGAACAGCCTCAGTTTTATCTACATTTATTTTGATTTTCCATCGAGTGAGCCATGCTTCTAGATGTGTGATATAATGTTGTAAATTGTTTTGCAAATCAAGAACATTTTTATGTGAAGCAATAATTGCAGCAGCATCTGCATAAATACCTAATTTAATGTTTTGAAAATGTGGAATGTCATTGATGAAGATATTAAATAAAATCGGGCCAATCAAGGAACTCTGCGGTACTCCTGCATTAATCTCACGTTTAATAGAGTGTGAGCTATTAACTTTAACAGCAAATGTTCTATTGGTGAGATACGATTTAATAAGAAAAATAAGGTAAGTGTAAAAATTGTAAGCAATTAATTTATGAATGAGGCCATCGATCCAGACTCTGTCAAAAGCCTTGGCTACATCTCCTATTGTAATACACAAGATTAAAAAACTTCAAGATGATATTTCAATTAAAATAAAATTGGTATTCATATTGTTCATTTTACTTACTGATAATTATTTGCCTCTGATTCAGAAGTTAATCAATATAATTTGGTCATATGACAATGGATTTAAAAAATTAATAGTTTAAAAATACTAAAAAACACGCTTTTAGAGTTAATCTAACTAAAAAGTAAAAAAAAATTATTAACATAAGAATAAAATGACTGACGAGAAAATGAATGTCACTGTTTTAAAAGCTTGAGCTGCTCGATATCAATCGTTATAATTTTTCACTAGTTTCATTCCGAAATGCAGAGTTAGTTTTAAAATGTCATATAAAACATCCCACGCTTTTAGAACAGTGACATTCATTCTTATGTTATAATTTTATTCTTATGTTCATAATTTTTTTTACTTTTAGTTTGATTAACTCTAAAAGCATGTTTTTTAGTTTTTTTAAACTATTAATTTATTTTTTACTTTTTAGTTTGATTAACTCTAAAAGCGTGTTTTTAAATTATTCATTTATTTTTTACTTCTTAGTTTGATTAACTCTAAAAAGCATGTTAAACTATAATATTTAAATGAGGTCCCGGTACGGAGGAGGAACTATAGTACTTACAATAATGTAATTGTGAGTAAAACAAAGGCTAAATGCGGGGTAGTCTGTTTGTGCCTCGTAGGTTTGAATGTCTTTACTGAATACTTTTATTCTACATGGGTTAAATTGCTCTTCATAAGTTAAAATAAAATCTCTAATCCTGGCGATCTTAATCATGATGAGATAATAAACTTATCAAACTATTTTAGTGTCATCGGTCTTTGATAAGTCTACAACGTTTAAATGAAATCCGATCACTTAAAGTAGGGCAAAATCGAGCCCAAAGTGTCAGTTACAAACAAACATACAGGTGAAACTAATATAAAAGCGTATTAAAAAAAAATCAACTGTTTTCTTTCTGAAAGATGCCTGTAAATGTTTCTTTGCAGCTTAAATAGTGTATATGAGGAGAAACAGATCTCCAGGGGGAAAAGTCAGTTACATACATACAGGTGAAGCTAATAAAAGCGTATTAAAAACTGAGAAATGATTTAAATTAAAGTGTTTTATATTTAAAAGTATTTTTAAGTTCTTTTTTATGCATTCTACAGAAAAGTGCATAAAAAGAAGGCTGCAAAAAATTGGGGATATATTTCATAAGATACGCTAAAAACTGCATTTAAAAAAAAATTGATTGTTTAATAAGAAATTTTGAACGAAATCCATATAAAAAGCTTAATATATATATATATATATTTTTAAGTATTAAATTTGAATGTCATGGTTTTTTGTTTCATGATCATTATTCTTATATAATAAGGTCTGCACTGTTTGCCAATTGGCTCCAAATCAAATTCATTAGAAAAGATTGTTTCTGCAATAGATCTCTTAGTTAGAGGGCAATGTATTTTCATAAACATCATTTTTGTTCTGCATAGCTTTTCTTTTTTGACAATTGAATCAATAGTTAAATTTTTGTGATAATGCTTCCATTAATTTTTTTTTTTTTGTGCAATTCATAATATTCATACAATTCTGCTGCTCACATTGTAATTTAAAAGCTTATCCAGAATTGAAGTAATTTAAAGACCAACTCAAAATTAATTTTATAGTACAGATTGAGAAGATTTGCATCATTAACATCTTTTGGACCTGTAATAACATCAAAAGTAAGTTTGCTATAATCATTGTCATCTAAATCATCTGTGACAAGTTTGCATCATTAAATAATGATTTCCTTTTGATGTGTCTATGTGTGAATTGTTGTAACACATCCTGGCCAAACACTTTTCTAACAGACATTTAAAGTTGTTAATCTTATTTCAGTAGAAGCAAAACAATATGAATTAATCAAAAATAATAAAAAAATTTCCACATCTTACTGTTACAGACTCATTTTCTACTTTATTCAAGATGAATTGGTCTGTTAAATATAATTTTTTTTTTTTTTTTTTTAAGTTTGAGTTCCGATTTACTTGTTGAAGAATGTTGTATTGGGTGGAAGAAATTTTGGATAAATAATTGAGGAAATTATTTATCCAAAATAATCTTTATCAACAGAATATATCTTTTGTGGATTAATGATAGTCCAACAATATGTGGACAATTCATCATTAGAAACCTGGTATATAAATATGGAAGTAAATGAAAATCTTATATGTATTTCTTAATAAGTAAAGTAAAGAGGTTTAATAATAAAATTTTTATTGTACAATATGTTTTAGTACACGAAAAAATCACATCAACTTTTCTGACTACACCTATATAGATAAACATTGAAGATGAATGCTAAAACAGAATATATCTTTCTTACAAAAAAAAAAAAAAAAATTATAAAATGGTAAGGAAAGAAGAAAACATGGATTATACACAAAACCAAACTTAATAGTAAAATTTATTTCGCAAAGCAAGTTTCATTCATTCACCAAGAGGAATTTCTAATCAAAGCATGGTGGAGGTGAAGGAATATGGCGGGAAGCATACCAGTCATTATCATTCAAATTCACCAACTCGGCAACAACCAAAGCAACATCTCCATTGTGCTTTGCTAACAGATCTTCATTTTGCTGTCGATTGCAAAATCCCATCTCGATAAGTTGATTCATCGGATTCAAGACTGTTGGGTGTGTTTCATTTCTACTTGCGACGCTAGGCAATTCTTGTGACAAACAGGCTCCCTAGAAAATATATATATATATATATATTTATGTGAAATCATATATAACTAAACACTTTAAGGACTATTCGAAGCAAACATGAAGTAATTGTATGTAATATCCCACAGGCTCATTTTCTAATGGCATTTGTGAGAGTAAATTCGTACATGAAGTCATTTGAAAAAAATATTAAAGATGATTAAAATAGCATCTTTCCTCCTAAGTTACCTTTAGGTTATTCTTTTAAATATGAAAGAGAGCAATGTGAACATTCTAGCAATAAAATTATATAAAAATAAAAACATAATTTTGAATTACATTTTGCCATAACCGTCATAAGTTAAGACTGAGTACAGACAGAAAGTTAAAATTTAATAAATACATGTGGTTATGTAATGCAATAATTAAAAATAAATTTAAAACCAACACAATATTGAAGCATAAAAGGCCTTTAAATTAAAATTACCGCACTATTTCTTGGTTGTTGCATAGTTGATATTACAGCTTTAGCAGTATTGAATACAGATGCAGCAGCACTAAGAGCTCCAGTAACAAGACCTTCAGGTAATACTTGAACAGTCCTAAACAATTTGACTAAAAGAAAATAATAAATATAGAAAGATTCTTTTACAATATATATATATAAAACTTATTTGAGTTAAAATCAATTTGACTAACATAAGGGATTTTTCCGATATAAGAAAAATTTCTAATAGACACATTTCATAAATATTTTTTATAATGAAAATACTACAAAAACATCTATAAAAAAAAAACATAACATGAATAGCAGACATTACAGATTAGATGAATAAAAAAAAAAAAAAAAAAAAATTTAAATAAAAGTTTCAAAAATAAATTATTAGCTACAGATGAATTAGTACGCTGGAATTATGAAATTCCATCTATACAATTTCCATAATCAATTAAATCAATATAATTTTACTTTTAATTTTCATTTTAAGATTTAAAATGATATTCCATATACGATTGCTCATGATTTTAAAAAAAAAACTGAAAATCAGCCAAAATATAATTTTATAAACAATTATACAGCTGTTTCCTGAAGCTGATGAAATTATCATCTAACTTATCTTAACCAAATAAATACTTAATGAAAACATCGAATTTTATAAAATTTAACCAAAAAAATGTTAGCAGAAATTATTTTTTGTATTATTATTAAAGTGTTCATTTTTTTTTTTTTTTTTTTTTTAGAATATAAAGATATTTTGAAAATACAATTTTTTTGCCAAAAAAATTATTTAAAATAAAAAATTTACAATAATAACAGAAATCATAGGGTACATTATTTTAACTAATAATTTGAATGGTATGTCTCTCTTTCCTTTCTGAAAACCTAGGAAGTAATCATTCAATGACAGCAGTGCCAATAAAAACCAAAGTGCAATTATATAATGACATGCTTTTGCTTGACCATCTTAATTTTAAGTTGTCAATATACATAGAATTTTGACTTATCATCAGATCCATTATTTGTAAAAGTATAATAATATATGCATGAGACACGTACCTTTCTTCATTTGAAGCTGGTGATGGATCATATGTGCTATTTACGAACTCCACAGGAAATTTGGGGAAAGTTGTACTTATTGCAATATCTTCAGATTGTTCCTTTTAATGGAAAATAATATAATCATTTTAATAAAATACTATGTTATATGGGGAAAAAAAGACTTTTAAAATTACAAAATAAAATGATATATACATTTCTTAAATTTTAAAATATATATGTCTTTTTTTTTTTTTATTTCCCGCAAACATAAGAACAAATCATTTCAATGAATTATTTGATATAAAAATTTAAGAGATTGCAATAACAATCAATTATAGCAAGTTTTTTAACTTTGAGAAAATTTATTTTTATTCACATTTTATATATTTCTAATCATACTATATATATATGTATTATTAAACTGAACAATTTCCTTCTTATTAAATCCATTTTAACATTAAATATAAGTTTCTAAGTCAATAAAAACAAAAATTCGGGTTGTTATAAAAAGAATGAAATTACATTCCTATTATGATTAAAATTCAATAGAAAAATACTTATGTAATTTATAATAATTATCCTTATAATAATTATTATCCTTATATTATTTCTTTCATTCATTCATTAAATCTTTTAAACAGTTATAATCATGAAAATATCTATTCTTGAATATGATTTGAAAAGTTTCCATTTATACATTATTAGAATAAAATATTTAAAATCTTATTTACGTATGTTACCTCAATTTCTATTTGCTCTTGTTGGATATCCTCCTTTATTGGAGAACTGTCTACATGCACTTCAACTTTATCAATTTCAAAAGCATTTGTAGTGTTTTCTGAAGACAAATTGATATGGATTGATTCAATAGTTTGAGTTGCATTTTCAATAGTTGGACTATTACTTCCACTTTCAATGATGCTTACTTCAGATGAGGAACCATCAGTTCCAACTGAAACATGTTTTTGTTGGGTTTTTTTCCCTTCGATCATTTCCAGAACAGCAGAGACACAAGGAATGAAAGATACTTCTGGAACTCCAGTTTCTTGAGAAACTGGTCCTGCAGTTTTTGCAGCACAATTATGCATGCTTTCAGCAGATATTACTCCAATTTCCTGGTCTCCCATTTGTATAACTTTGTGCATATTTTTACCAGAATGATTAGTAGCTAAAACAAAACAAAAAGACAAAATTAAATTAATTCACAGTATTTCAAAAATATAAAAAAGACTTAAAAAATATGGTAAAGAAAATAAACAAATTGATCTGCAAAATAAGAATGGTTTATTTAAAATACTAGGGGGAAAAAAATATATAATTTTTTAATGCTTGCTTTATATTGGAATTACTTTTTTTTTTTTTTTAATTTCTTCATTTTTGTACAAATAAACTGACTGGTAATTTTAGTAACAAGCTAAAAAGTTTCAAAGGCAAGTCTGTAATTTATTCTCACAGTCTTTTTAAATGTTTTTTGCATATAAAAGATCTAAAAAAAAGTCTTCAAAAAATTTGAATACACACTTTCCTCTTGGATTCTTTTATTTTATTTGACATGACTTTTAAAAAAAAAAAAAGGAAACTAAAGAAATCAAAACAGTTTTATTTTTATTTGCTAGGTGTAGTAAATTAAATGCATCTGCATTTATTGAAAATATATTTATTTAAATTATGCTTAAAAAAAAAGTTCTGAATTTTTTTATAAATGCTACATGCATGTCAGAATTTTAACAATTATAGAAACATAAACAATTCTAGAATAAAGAGCACAAACAAATATATAAATAATTCTGATGAATTAAGTTATAGATGATCAAAAATAATTATACAAATAATAATTTAGTTATACATCTAGCACTGAAAAGTTATTAAATAAAAAAAAAAAATAAATTAAATTAAATTATTATTAAAATTCAATTACAATGAAATATTTTTTTTTTGGTACATTTTAAATGGAGAAAAAACTACCAAATGGGATGAAGATAATTTTTAAGATTTTGCATTTAAAAATTTTTATAAAAGTAAACTCATTGTACACACCTGTAACTGGTGGCAAATCCTGAAACCAATGAGGCATATGCTGAGAGACATAGGACTCTGCCAGATTGAAACATTTTGGCATTGGGATAACTACAAACTCTGCATCAGACTCAGAACTTCCCAAACTTAATACACTGCAGTCATCATCTTCATTTTCTGAATCTATTCAATTAATAGATGGAATCAAAATTTGAATTTACTATTAGAAATTAGATATACTGAATACAGTGTACAATAAACTCATTTTATATTAGCTAATTTTTTTAATTTTAAAATACAAAATGCACATTAATTCATAAATTTATAAAAATAATGAATAATATCTTCTATATAGGTACTAACCATTACAGTGCACTGAAATGGTGGGTCCTGCAATAATGATTCTAATAAATTATTTTATATGTAGTAGTTGGAACTTAAATTCACTTGATTTATGACTTAAATGTCAATTCAATTGTAGTAAAGTAGACATATCATTATGATTTACTTTCCCTTCTACGAATCTCTTTGTTATTACCATTATTATACAAAAAAAAAAAAAATTAAATTAAATTGATATTTTAAAATAATCTAATGAGACTTTATTTTTCAATTCCTTCTATTAGCTCATACTCTCCCTATATATATCTTGTTCAAATTTTCAATCATTAATAAAATATTTTTATTCATCCACTCAAGTTCAAATACATTTTTTTTTTTTGAACTTGTAGTGGATGACACTTGATGGTAATACAGTTTTTTCAATTATTAATTCATTAATTAAATTTAATTAATTTTATTTTTTTTTTTTCGATTCAAGTTGCATATATCTACCAATAGATGGCGCCAGATAAACTTAGAAAAATGAATGAAAATTATTTATAAAGGACTTTCTGCAATATAGTAAAAAAAAAAGTAGGAACTGACTTTAACAATTTTTTTTTACATTACTTGTTTATTATGACAAAAAAAAAAAACCCCGAGATGGACAGTGCCTCAAATATCTAGAAGTTGATACATTGTTTAAATTGACACATAAAAACTTTATATGAGTTCCTAAGTTTTGATGAACTGCACATTTGGATGTCAAAAACATATGAGAATTTACGATTCTTAATGATCTAATTCATGACACAGTCAAAATAGTTATAAACTAGGAGCAATTTGAAAGTCTTATTGTTAATCTTATGAAAAATGAAAATGTGGATGTTGGTACACATATACATAAAATGAGCAATTTAATGTCAAATCATTGATTATATAGAAGGAAAAAATTAACAATAAATAAATATTTATTGATTTTTTTTTTTTTTCAATCTTTTAAATAAATGATCACCAATGATCTTTAAAGACAACTGCATACCTTTGACAAGAGGAGAATTATCAGCTGCCATGTTATGTACTTCTTTCATTGATGTTACATGATGATCAGGAGATTTAGGAGGCGTAAGATCTATATATGTACATAAAATAAAAAAAAAGAAGTATGATGCAAATTTATTTAAATAAAATTCCTATTAACTATATTACAATAGTTTGAAAGCTTAAACATTATTTACCAAAGGGAGTATTGTTGGGAGTAGTTGTGTGAGAAGACACAACCAATTTTCTTGGAACCATGTTTCCTCTTTCATGTTCTTTTTTAACAGCAGTCAAAACTTGTTCAATACAAGAAACTTCATCTTTTTTGCCTTCTTTAATCTAAAGAAAAAGTAATAAAAAAAATTGCAACACATACAGCATATATTGAAGTTTTCAATTCATATTACATTTGCAAAGTTCATTTAATATTATATATGATACTAGAATATTATTTTAGTAAATTACAAATAAATTAAAAAGTACCTAAACATAATTTAATGAATAGAGAACAACTAATTCGAATTATTTTTAAAGACACATTTAAATTACATGAAAATTTATTTTAAAAAATAATAACGGATGGATATAATGAAATCAGAAAAGTCCCACATATATATCTTTGAAGTAAATTGTATTAAACTTCATAACAAAAAATTAGTTTGTTATATCAGTTACATTAGTTTTTAAAGGATTCACAATCATTATTTATATTATACATTTTTTTTAAGCAATAAAAGTCAAAAATTCTAAAATAGGAATTAAAGTTACATTGACAACAATTTTTAACAGTCAGTTTAAAAGTGAATTGGAGATATTTTACAATAAAAAAAAAAAAAAAAAACCTTTTAATAGAATGATATATGGCTTACATCTGGAAGGTGCTGTATCTCTTGCTTATTATCTTCTTCAGAATCAGTTGAAGATGATTCTGAACTATCTATGCTGACTTCAGTTTTAACAAGAGGGACTGGAACTTTTTTTGTGACATCAGGCATCATAGCATATAGCATTTCAAAAATATCCTACATATTTTAATATTCAATAATTTAATATGAAATATTTGTCAACTACTTATTATGAAATTTTTCATTTGAATTCCAATTTTTCTAAAGCATATATTGAAGCATAAAAAAGTAATATATATTTCCATAGATATTAAAATTTAATAATCTTAATATAAATGTATTAAGACAACTTCAAAAATAAACTTGATAAAAAATTAAGGCATATAAATATTTTCTTGTATGAAAAATATAATGCAAAAATTAATCAATAAACTTAGCTTTCAAAATTTTAAATGAAAAGTTCCTTACAAACGAAATAATTGTTACAAATGAGACAAAAATTTTATTAGTAAATATTTTATAAGCTTTAATTTAAGTCTTGTACATAACAATAATCTACAAAGATGATAATTTTTACTAAGGAAGTTAAATAATTCAAGATTTCATTACAGTTAAAAAAAAAAAAAAAAAAAAAAAAAAATTTACTAATACATTAATAATTTTATTTAACAATAAAAAATTTTCATATAGGTAGAATTGTGAAAATTTATGCCATTCCAGTTATTTTCAACAAATAATAATATAATTCATACATTCTATTAAACAGTCATTTTTTATAGACTTACAACAATTACTTAATTTATTCCAGTATAAGTAAATGTAACAAATAAATTCATGAATTATCATTGAAGTGGGTGGACAACTTTTTTTCTTCCAAAATATATATAATTAATTTTCTCATGGTCATTATGAAACATTAGGCTATAGTTTCTAACCTAATAGTAGTCAAATAAAAATTTTTATTATTCTATTAATATGTTATTAAAGGAATTATAATCTTTGATGTTTTAAATTCAAAATCAGAATTTTCTTACCAATCCAAAAACAATTATCAACATTTTAAATTTGCATCTACCAAAAAAATTCTTTACCATCCACTTTTAAGATGATTTAATTATATGTAAAAAATGTTTCATATTCTACATTTCGATAAACAAAGTTGTAGATCATATTCCAAATTACAATAATATTTACTATAAATACTATGCACAGAAGCAATTCTTTCCATTTGTTTTAACTATAAAAATGAATATGAATAGAGTGATTGTTTTAAATATTTCATTTAATTTTAAAATTAAAATTTCCATACAATTTTGATATACTAAAAACATAACTTAATTTTTTTATTTCATTCTACATAATATGATTGAAAAATTCAACTAAATATAAATTACTTGCCTGAAGTTTCTTGGCACCAATAACAACTTCTTTGCCAGGACAACAATTAATACAATCAGTAAACATTTGCCGTAATTCAACAGCAAAATCTTCAGGACTCGTGTACTTTGAATCATCTAACTTTGCCTGCAAGATAAAATTCATACAATGTTATTTAAGAAGCAAAGAATTTTGTTGGAATTCTTTTCAAAGATATTTCTATACTTATTATTAAGAATAAATAGAGTTTACAATTTCTTAGATTACAGTCAACCATCATTAATCTCTTTACTCCTCCCTTAATACAAACAGTTACTCTAATACCTATCCATAAAAGATTGTAATTTATGAGGGGCAAGTCATCAAATCACCACATAAGGTAAAATAAGAGCGATATGGTTCTCCATAACCAAAATTGAAACAAAATATAATTTGAATAGTTAAAATCATAATCAAAACAATACTTAAATAACATTTTTAATTTTCTTTAAAACAAATAAAATTATTATTATTATATAAACATGAAATATAAATCAAGAATTAGAATAAAACACATCTTGCATTAAGCATGTTTTCGAAAAGCATCTGGAAATTACATTAATTTTCTCATAAAAACAAGGTATCAGTAAATATGCATATAATTAATAATAGCATTTTTAAAAAATTCATCAATAATAATTACCTTAATATCATCAAGGCATAAGAGAGTTTTATGGTTTTCTTCAGGAAAGTGATCTCGAAAGACTGATTTGTAAAATGGTTTTGCATAAACCTAAAAGAGTAAAAAATATGTACAATTCAATAAATTTTACAGCATATTTGAATCTAAGTGCAGTTGAACATGAAAATAAAAGGCTATCAGGGTACAATCTCCATATATAATATAAAATTATAATGTAATAAACAAGAAAATAATATAATTATAAAAATATTAAAAACTTCATTATGCAAAACACTGCTTTCTGGTCAGCATAAATGAAAGAATACTTATTACTTTCCTACTTTTATTTACAATTAAATAGTAACCTTTTCAAGAAATATATTTTTAAACAAAATTTTTAAAATTTTCACAGTATATAACACAATAAAAGTGAAATAATATATTAGCGCTAATTTTCATAAGAATATTAAATTTTTTACAATTCTATAATTTACTATAATTTTATTTCTTGTTCATATAATTAAATTTTTTCCAATAATATGAATTAAAAAAAAAAAAATTTTTGATTAATCCTATATGCAATTTTAAACAGTATTAACAAAAATATTCAATATAATTTTTTAGTTAAATTTTATGAAGTATTTTAATAATAATTCTAGATCCTTTCAGTTAAACATAATCTGAGTTCGAAATTTATAATTAAAAAATTATATATTTTTATATATTATAGTTTCCAATCAATATACTACTCTAAACTGCACAGATTCTAAGACTGCAAACTGCACAGTTTACTCACTTCATTTTTCTTATCTAAGAGTTCTGTTAATATGAAATGGCAGTACTTCATTTGTTCAGTCATTTTAGTTTTTTTGCTGGACTAGAATAAAAATTATATCAAATTAGATCTTTCACATTAGCAATTAAAATATAGTTAAAAAATTTTTTTTAATAAAATTTTTAAATATGCCTATTAAAGGAAACAATTTTAAATGAGTTTGCAAAAAAAAAGTCAAAATTTTCTATGGTAAGTAGTCCCATTTATTATAAATTCCTCCCTATAATCCAGTGACTTATAATCTGAAGTTATAATTTAAAGTAAAAACTATATAAGAACTGCAATCTGCTGAATGAACACAAGGAATGGTTAACATCCATTTCCTTGTGTTCCTATGATTTTAAGATAGCAAAACTGGAAAGAATTATGGCTCAAATGAAAGAAACAGTGGCATATATACTCAGTAGAAATATAGCAAATAAAGAAATAATTAAAAGGAAGGTATTAAATTTTTCCAATACTGGATCTAAGGCAAAATTTAATTTGCAGTACACAATAAGGAGTTGGATCCATAGTAAAAGAAAAAAAAATCCAACCATCTCAAAATGAGTGCAGTAACAGGTTATGTCATACTTCATAAAACTGCTAGCATTTGAAAACATATTACGCAGTGCCAATTGTGGTTATTTAAAATAAAAAAAAATTATACTTCCACGTAGATTCCAATATTCTTTTGTTCTCTATCAACTTCTCTTAATTTATTAATAGACAAATTGTTTAGTTATTTATTTGGAATATACTGAAAAATTAACTAACACTCAACTTTAAAAAAAAAAAAAAAAAAAAAGATACTAGAAAATAAGACATACTTATGCTAAAACTGGCACTTAAGGTGGCAATAAAATCAGTAAACACTCTCCTTTGCAAGTAGATTAGAAGCAGCAATTTTTTTAGGTGTCATAATAAACACTCTAAAGCAGTATTTATCAACCTTACTTTTGTTCTGCATTAATTTGGAGGATTTATTTTGCTTTTTTTTAGAATTTCCATGAATACAATTGTTTAAAAACCATCCAAATGAGTAATAATGTGTGTAGAATTGCAGAATAACTTCCAACATTTTTAAAAGTAAAAGTACATATCAAACTATATACAATCAATTTTATGTTATTGAAACATCACATTTTTATCATTAACAACATTTTTAAAACTATTTTTTATAACATCTTTTCGATAAAAGATAATTAAATACAGGAAGCAGCCTATAGTTCAAAAACAAAAAATTTTTTTAAATATTTTAACATATAACAGGCAAAAAATTATAATAATCAAAAACTTAAAAGAAAATTTTATTATTATTATTTTAAAAATCCTTACAATTATCATTTTTTATTAATCTGTTTTCCTGATGTTGCATTTTGTACTTCTTCTGGAGACACTACAACTATGTGGCACCAAACAATATCACCAAAAGGACGATTTTTGTGACAGAAATTCCAATGACTTCGAAAAACTCCAGGATAAGATGGAGTTGTGAAGAGCATCGATACAATACCTTCTTCACCAGGTTTAAGATGTGGAACATCAACATAATCAATGTCTGGAGTAAGGGGGCCATGTTTCCTTGTATTAAGTGTAACTAGAATAATTTTCATCAACATATAGTGGCAGTAAGAATTTAACAAAATGTACATTAATTGGCCTAATTTTCAAAAAATGATAATTCTGAAGTTAGAATTATTTTTAGTTTAATTAATTTAATTACAAATATTAATAATTAATTAATATTCATAAAATTAAAAAAATGTATAGCAGTAGAAAATTATAAATTTTTCAACTACTTAAATTCAAAACTTTTGTCAATTTTGAAAGAAAAAAAAAAAAAAACCCTACGACTAAAAATTATTTAATAATATTGATTATGACAACAGAGAGTTATTGTTTTTTGCTAATTGTAAGAAATAAAAAAAATTAATGTCTTATTTGAAATTTTTTTTTTTTAATCAATCAGCTTTATATGAAAATGTATACACAAATTAATATACTTACTGATATGGATTTACAATTTAGAAGATATCTTATAATGGTTATGTTTTAAACATATATCAGACTTTAATTAGCAGCATCAAGCTAGGACGTGTAATAACTAATATTATGATATTTTAAATAAATAAAAATTATAATATTTTATAATGAATAGAATATTATGGCTTTACAGGTTTGCTAATGTAGTACCACACATGAAAACTATTTTAAGTTGATTCATTTTTCTGTATAATTTTAACACAAATTTCTGCCAAAAATTTAATTCTTGTGTTAGAAATATTAGAAAAGCACATTTAATAGTTAAATGTCGAAAGCTTACAATTAATTAATTCTTCAACAATGTTTTAAATACTAAAATTAAAACTTACTTTAGTAGCATGTGTCCAAACTCTAGTACCACTGTTTACAACTCTCCAGCTTTTCACAAATTTTGTAGAGGGCGGTAATACAGTACTATCTGGGATTGTCTCATCACACACAAATTTTGCTTCATACAATCTTTTTTTTTTTTTTTAAAAAAAAAGGTAAATTAATTAATTTTTTTTTTTTTTTTTTTATGAAATACTCAATTTTATTATAAAACTTCAATTCATTATATATTATTTCAGGAAAAAAAAAAAATGATATTAAGAAATTTTTTTTTATTGTTACGATAAAAACAAAAGACATAAAAATATATAGTCAGTTTTATCCAATATGATACTGATGTATTTTATATACTTAAAGAAATTAACAATAAGAATGGATAAAATAAAATATGGTTAATTCTTTCTCAGTAATTTTATTTTAATGAATTATAATATTAATTTATCATTTTAATTATTTTTTTTTTTTAAATGTAATATATAACTCATAATATATATTATAATATTAATTTTTGATACAAAATAAAAAATAGTTAATATTTTATAAGTAAGTAAATAAAAATTAATAACTTTTTAGATTGACGACTTCTTGAATTCAAGTATACTTTTGCTGGATTTGGGCAAGTAACAATATTTTGGTTGAGTTGTTTAAGATACATCTTTAAAGCAACAGGATATCGTATTTTTAAGAAAATGTGATTTTTATTGTGAATATATGGTAAACTTTCACATTCTTGACAGAGATCAAAATCGGGACAGTTTCTGGAGGACAAAAGAAAACATATTTTTAAAATGAAAAATATATTAAGAATATAAAAAAAAAATGACATAACCTATTTTTATTATACAGAACTTTAGAAAATATTTTACTCTACAAATATACATCGAATACTTTTACAAGAAATAGAAATTAAGTAACAAGTAATAACAAAAACAGTCAATATATTCCATTTTAATATATTTCAGATATTTAAATTAACCAAGAAATAATAAATTTTTGTTACTTTCCCCTTTATTTAAAAATAAATTGATCTTCCATCAACATTTATCATTCTTTTAAATCAAATTTTCTTCAATTATTTTAATAACTGCATTTTAAATTTTTACCTATTTTAAATATAATGAATGAGCAAATACTGATACTTTTTTCAATCATTTGATTGCAATATTTAAAATGGTGAAACAACATATCAAAAACCTTTTTTTCCTACCCATGGTTACACATTATTAAATTTGCAAAAACAACGAATTACAAATTTAATTTTATTTTAACTAAGGTTAAAATCAATAAATACATAAATTACCAGTTACTACACTTAAAGTATGAAGTTATTGCAATTCTTGTAATCAATTAGTTATACATTTTTTATAAAGAAAATATTTCTTTTTATTATTTTATAAGGAAAAATTAATAATACTTACCCACATTTATATCGAATTCCATGAATGAGTTGATCACAATTGTCACAAAAGATACCTGTATGAATTACTTCTCCTTTTTAAAAAAGAGAAAATAAAATTAGGAATGGCAGATTAAATTTTTAAAAAGTAAAATCATTAAACAAAATAAATTTTAATATTTATCTTAAATTCAATAATTTAAGAATACCTTTTTTTTTTTTAATCATTTTACACTAATTTCAATGAGTTTTGATATAATATTTTTGTGAGTTCCTAAAGTAATTTTTTCCCCTAATATCAATTTAAGAATTAAAATGGTTAATAATTCTACACTGAAAGCCAACACACAAAAATAATTAAAATCACAATTTTTCCTCCACGAAAATTAAAAACCTAAATTCTAAACCCTGATGATTAATTGAAAAATAGATTTAAATATGACATTTAGTTACAATCACTGTGAATGACATCACAACATATTAAACCCCCTTTTCTTTTTTAATATACTTTCAAGCAGGTTTAAAAACAAAACAAAAACATCCAGAATGTTTCACTAAGTTTCAAAATGAAACATTCAAATTCAAAGCAGAAGTCCTTTTACCTTGAAAGTCCGACTGGTTTTCTACCACTTTAGCAGTTGCCCCAGGTTTTATTGTTGGTAATTCACCTTGATGTCCTAGCAGGATATCTTCAAGAATTTCCTTTTTTATCTCATTTTTCATCTAGAAAAGGAAATTCCAGCACATCACAGATATATATATGTAAAACTCAACTTGCAAGACAACTTCTTGAAAGAAGGAGAGATATATAATATCAAAAAGAGTCTATGAAATATATAAAGAAAATTTATAAATACCTTTTAAGATTTAAATTCTTACAATAATATCTGGCAGGGAATTTTTTTTTTTTTTTTAACAAGCATATTATATTTTTTAAGTATGAAATATTTGCTGTCTTTAGAATAATGGTTATAAAAATAAATTTGCTTTAAGACAATAAATAGTTTGTATGTTTTTATTAATGGGAAAGATTTTTAAAGAGAAGCGGAGACAAAATTTTTATAAAATTACAAAACATTAAAAAAACATTTTTTTTTATTGAGATATTAATTTATTTAATTGAAAAATTTTCATTTTTAACATCTAAGAAACTGAAATTATTTTTTATTTGTATACATATCCTACAATAAACTATGTTCAATGTAACAATAAATTATGTTCTTTTAAACAGATAATGAATAGTTGTATTAAAACAATTTTAATGATATCATTTCTTTATCTTTTTTTTTTTTTTTTTGTTAACTATTATATTTTATACATACTTTTAATAAATATGGCTGCAAATATCGTGGAGGGGGATCCCCATCAGTAAACCATTCTGGAGGCAGATCCATCTCGGTTCCTTCACAAGGTGGAATTTCTGAAGTTTTTTCTGTTTGCTTAGAAGTAGAAGCCTAAAGAAAAAATAAATTGCCAAAATATAAGTAACTTACTTTAAGATTCTAACATTATTAAATATTTATCTCTATGTCAAACAATATTTAAAATCTATGCTCGGTGCAGTGATCCTGAAAACAATATTATAACAATAATAATATGTCAACAAAAATTAATAAGGACATTCATTATTAATACTCACATATTAATAACTGCATACTATAACAATATCTATACCCTGCAAAAAAATATAAACTGAACCAACAACATAGAGAAACACAAAAAAGCAAACAGATAAGTTTATTAAAGTAATTTTACAAATGCAACTAAAAGCAAAGAATGAAAAAAATATCAGAAACTGATAATAAAATATATCCTTCAATTAAAACCTAGGAAATGAAAAAAAAAAAAAAGTTTTTCAATTTCCAGCTGTAGGATTTCTTAGAATACAAAGAAGTTTTCTATTTTCAATTTTACATTGACGATAGAGAAAACAAATAATACTGAACTTATTAAAAATCTACTAGTAGTAGCCCACACAAAGCTTTCATTATATTAAGCAATTCATTTTAATTTCGCCATGATTAAAAACCAAAAGGTGAAATATTTGAAAATTGAAAGAATAAAACTTTTAAAAATATTCATGATGGTAAAGTAAGTAATACCTTATAAAAAAAAAAAAGAATACAAGAAAATTATAAATCTTACAAATAAACAGAATATTAGCTTTTAATAATTTCTCACTTTCTCACTTTTCTTCTTTTTTTTTTTTAAGTTTAAAATCTCCCCTCCTAAATATTTTTTGAAATTTATTTAAAAAAAAAAAATTACTGTTTTGTAATTGAAAATGAATTTTTAGATATATTTTTGCTACTTAAATATTAATGCTCACTAGACAGAAGAATAACTTTTTCATGAAATATAAAAAGCCTAAAGTAAATTACATAGTAAAACAAGTTGAGAGATTTGAGATACTAACATACATCTACAAATTACAAGAATATCCCTTTAATAGTGACTAAAAAAATATATTTTTAAAAAAAAAAATAATGGTCGAGCCATACAAGTATAAAAAATCTTGGCAAGGAAACATATTCCAATTTTTAATTCAAATTTGCCAAAAGAAAAGCAAGCAAAAAAAAACCACAAAAACAGGTATTTTTATATTATGTTAAGAGCCCAAAATTGGTAAAATTTTTATTTTTATTTTTACCATTCTCAAAGCAGCATATATATGAAAACAATTACATTACAAATTTGTTAAATTAATACAAATAACAGCAAAAAAAAACAAAAAAATAAAACAGCAATGAACTTAAATTGATATATCACAGGAGATGTAATCATAATAATTGATATGATGCTCTGATATATTTTTGCATGAATTTTTGTGGCTAGTAATGAAGTATTTGATATAAAATTATTTCATGATAGTTTTGACCTTCTTTTACCTAACTCTGAAAAATACACAAATCTAAAAACAGTTCATAGTTGTTAAGAATGGAATCTTTAATTTTGTAAATTAATTGCTGGTATGAATGCTTACATAAATCATATGTTGCATATCCAAAAATTTTTTTAAGAATCAGTTTATCAGAAATTAATTTCAAAAATTCCAAAAAAGTGAAAAAAAAAAAAACGAACTTCCGAACAAATTCTTAATTATGGCAGCAAACTTTTTTTTGAAAAAATGATATAACCTCTTCTATCTTCTTGAAAATCACATATTTTTATCGCTTTTAAGAAAAATGAAGGATACCAAACAGCATTAAAGAGAATATTCAAAAACAACACATTCGTTACTAAAAATTTTTACTTTACTTCACTCAGCAGTCAACTTGAATCATGTTTGGGGTAAATATTTTTGTTATAAAGCATTATGCATGGAATATAATATTTCGTTATAGTATGAAAGTATATTAACATGTAAATAAATAGTCCATTAAATAATACTAAAAGAAAATTTAAGTATGTAAATGCTGTATTGCATGTACTCAATTTTGATCAAATAGATTCTCAAGAGAAATTTATGTATTTCAGAAACAATTTTTCAGAAATTGAAATAACATTATATCTACAATTTTTCTGCATTTTTGTTTAACTGCGTCTTCCCTTTTACAGAAAGCAAATTCACAGAATAGAAATGGAATATTAATTACCACAAGATGAAATCTTAATTTTACATTCAAATAAAAATTAATTTGCCTACTATTTAAAACAACCACCTGTCATTAATTTAATGTATAAATTTTATTTTTAAATAAATAACAATTGAACACAATTTACTAAATACTAGAAATAAGAAAAGATATACTAATGTGCTAGATTCTGATTTATTGAATTGAGCAGAAAAATCTCCCAAAATATTTTTTGAGAAACTGTCAAATTGAGGTGGATAAAAATAGCCATATTTGATGCACAATTATGACTGATGAATCATTAATAGAACAAGTACCAAAATAAGTCAATATATTAAGAAGATCTTTTACTTTATTATCAACTTAAGATGCATTTAAATTTAATATATGCAGTAAACATGTGTTACTGTTATAATATACAGAATGTTTGACAAGATATGAAAAAAATGTATTTTTCCTATTAGTGATGAGTTAGAAAAATAAGCACTTCCCTTTTGTTACTTTTTAAATTATTTTTCAATAACTGATAGTTGTTCATAAAAAAATCAAAAACATGTTTTATTCTATGATAGATATTTTATTAAATTATTCTATTTAATAAGAGAATTTTAACAAAGATACTTAAGAAATTATTTATCCAATATATGTATATATTTAAAAAATAAAGCATTTATTATTATATGAATAAATGGTTATAGAGATTTTTATGAAAAACAAATATATTTACTTTTATCACAGCATTTATGAAAAAAATATATAACCATAAATATTGAGGGTGGAGGAACATTAGAAAAATAAAACCAATGCATTTTCTATCCATGAAAACTGTTTTTACATTTTTGCAAAAAATAATAAAAATTTAATGCAGGATATTTTGTGTGATTTCTGTAAACATTATTTTTATTCTTAAAGTATGCTTTATCTTAAAATATAAATTTTTTATAAGTGTAATAATAAATAAGAATTAAACAATGGAATATTTTTGCAAATGAGAGAAAAAAACGCAGATCTGTTAGTAATATAAATAAGAATAACTAAATATTTAAAAATGGTTTGTTATTTCAAACACATTCAGTATGTTAATGTTAAAGTTGTGCAACATTTGAGAGAAATAAACAAATATGTTTGCATGTCAAAAATCTCTTTCTTCTATATATAAAATGATAAAATTAAACAAATTAATATAAAACTATCAACATTCTTCATATGATAAAAATGCCATCATTTTATTCTTCTATTTATTATTTTTAATAATTTCATATTCATTACTTTTTCATGACATTGGTTAAAAAATTTTTAGAGTATAATAAATGTTGTAGAGACATTTGATTATCATTTAAATTTTAAAAAGCATTTTCTTTGAAATTTTTTTTTAAAGTTCTGGATTAAAAAGTGCTAACTGATCAACTAAAATATCAATTAGTCATTATGTTATTTTAAACAATCTTCTAGTAATAAAAATATATCTTGATTTACAATAAATCTTTACATATTTTTTTTCAAATCATGTAAAACGTAATTATTAAGTTCATGTATGACGATTGATTCAATATAATTTTGTTAAATTTTATCTTTAAGAAAGTAATTGTCTTTAAACAATGGTTACTGTCAGTCAAGTGATATGATTGATTTAATTTTGATGAAATAAAAACGTAATTTAAAAAACATCTTAAGATGACATTTAGAAGGAAACATTTTGTAACTTGTTAATGCATTTTCTATATTTACGTTTATATAAAAACAATTTTACCTTACTAAATGCAATTATTTTACTTTTCAAACTACGATATTTAATGAGCAAATATAATTATAATACAGATAGATATTAATATATATGAATGTACGTGATCAAAATCTATTTAATAATTGAATGTTATACAAAAAATATTAATATAAAGTATTGAAATATTTTGAAAGCTAGCATTATAGCAGAATATAAACAGCACATAACAAATAACTTTCCCTTTTCAGCTCCAAGCAATGCGAAAGTATAATACGACAAAGTGTAAACAAACAACTTCAATTTAAAATTTTGGAACTTCGAATAAGAAAGAAAAAACTTACCATTAATATTGTAATTAATTTTTAAACCAATTAAAAATATCAAATATCCGTCATTGCGAGACAAATGAATTTTGATTGCAAAAATGTACGCTCTTACGTAGTCGTTTGTTGTTGTACGTCATACGTCTACACCGCAATGAAGCTCGTTATTTTGTCATGAAACACCGTACTGGATAGAACAGGACTTCGGAATGTAGTAATGCGTGACGTAATTAAGAACCAGCTGGAAAGTTTAGAAATATAAAAAAATAATAATCAACATCTACTAGTCTTGCATTGCCTAAGAAACGGTTTAATATTTTTTTTTTCTTCTTCCCCAGTACTGTTGATGGTTTATTTTCTCACCTCGGCTAAAATAAAATGCTTGCTTTCACTCAGTTCAGTTTGGTCACCAAATGTCTGCCTTAGAAATTCTCGTGTTGCCCATGTTTTTGTTTGATTTCGTATAGTCAACAGTGAGATAATTGCTAAAAATGACTACCCATATCGCAAATATTAAGCAATGAAGTGATAAATTTCATCAGTTATTGATAATTATAACGATAACTTATCTGTTTATTTATATAAGGTGGAAATTAATTTAATGACCATTTTTTGTATTGAAAATGCAATATTAATAAAAAAATTTAACAGAAAAAAAAGCTACATTAAAAATTTTATATAACTAGAAAATTATTTAAAAAATTTATTTTTAACAATCCAAGGACAAAGTTTATATATATATATTAGTTAATAAAAAAATCTCATACTGTATATATTAAATAAATTATGTGATGTTTATAAAAATCTTTAAATGAAATATGAATAGAAATGTCTTATATTAATTCAAAAATAATTATACAGTTTAAAAATATAATTTTCCTTTTAGAAAACTTATAATATATATCGAAATAAAGACAAATAATTTATAAATAAGAATAAGTTCAGTAAAATTAGCCATAGTGAAAATTTTTTAAAATATCACTTTACATAAAAATTTAAAAGGAAAAAATTGACGTTAGAAGAAAATGCATTTAAAATCAATAATAATTTTTAAAAATAAACTGCTATACATATATATATAAAAGCAATTTAGGTGATTAAAATTAGTTTTACTATTAAACAGCACAGTTTTTATATATATATTTCTTTCCTTTCTATGAAAGAAATTTTTTTTTTAAGAGACATAAAACTTGAGTAGCATGATTTATAGTAAACTATAGGTCATAGAAATGATACAATTATAATTAAAAATATTACTATATTTAAATTATATTATAAAATAGAGTATTAAATTAATTAATTAATTTAATTATATTTAAAAATAAAGTATTAAAAAGTTCATAAAAACATAATTAACTAGGAAGCAAAAAAAACCTATTTTTTTTTATCTGATCAAGTAATTTTGTTTTAATTCATACTCATTTAAAATTTATATAGCATATTTATAATATTTTAAAAAACATAGTTGATGAATAAACTGTTGAGTTTTTAATTATTTTACTTAAAATTTTTTAATAAAATAAAGGAATAAAAATTTTTAATATTAGTTTATTTTATTCCTGATATATTATTATTCCTGTGTTTCCTTTTTTCATCCAGAATTATTTTTCCATTTATTATTATATGCATCAATAAAACTACATGGAAAATTATGAATAATAAATTTAAGAAAAAACATCTATAATCCTGCTTGTGGTTTAATGTAGAATTAGAAAAGGGGAGGGGGAATAGTGACATATTTCAATTGGTAAGAATGGTGGTAAAAGCAGAAATTTACCCTTTTGCACTCGACGTTTTTTTCATTCGTATTAACAGCAACTCAAGCGATTTTAGTGAAAAGATCATATTCCCATGTAAGTTTTTGATATATGCATTAAAAGAAACGCATTATTTATATTGTTATTTGCATTGTCTCCATAGCGGAGCTCCTCGAGCTTGAAGACAAATTTTTCCCCTCGAGTGCAAAAGAGTTAAAATTAGTACCTAATATTCATAGAAGTAGAAATTATTTTGTGATGAAAATGATTAGAAAATATTTCAAATATAATTTTTTATCCATAATTTGATAGCTTTATTAAAAAATTGAATTTAAGAAAATTTGCAGCGTATAAAGATGAGTAAATAGAAATCTAGTTCCAAAGAAATTATAAATTGCAACTTTTTTAAAAATTTTATGAAAATTACTTTTTTAGGAAAATAATTAACAAATATTGATTACTTTGTATACAAAAAGTAAACAATAGAAAAATTTGTCTGCTTTGGTCCATGGCCTTATAAATGTCCCTATTCTTGCAAACAAAAGAACCTTAGGCAATGTAATACAAAAATAGTTACAAAAAAAGTGCAAAAATTATGGAATTGAAATATTATGCCTTTAATTGGCATATGCTGATCAGCCAAAACATTAAAACTATTGGTCATATCACTATAGATTCTTAGGAACACAAAACAGCCTTAAAGCAACACTATAACTTCAACTAGACATCATAAGTTGTTTGATGTACATTTTAACAGAGGTCAGCATAGTTCTGAAAATTCATGAATTGTATTTGTTATTCTAAAATTTTAGAGTAGAAAAGATATCATAGTGACTTATACATCCACATGTTGTGAAATTAAATGAGATTTATTTATTCCATTTCTCACTAATACAATGAATAACTGACAGTACATGGAAGATATGTAAATAATATTGCATGATAAATGTGACACATTTGCTCCTTCATTACTATTAAATTTATTGGTAATGGCAACCATTATAAGATCTATCAACACAAAACAAGCCTCTTATCTTTTATAGTCTTTGGCCAGCCTACATTTAATCTTCTAATGATTATTTCATCTCTTTGCAATCATCTTTTATGCATGCTAATATAATGGAATCATTAAAAAGTTAGTAATTTGAAAAATGCATTTCACCCAGTCTTCTGGACATTGATCTGACTTTGTCAATAAACCTTACCTTTTTATTGTACAGTAATGATATAAAAGACAGTCTGATAATCTCTGGTATTTAACTAATACTATATCTACCATTAATTATTTATTCCAACACTTTTATTGACTTTGCAGACATCTGTATAAGCCACAATTTTAATGTTTTAAATTTTAATATAACTTAATAAAACAAATTATATAATATAATAATGAATGAAGAATTAAGACAATCTTATAATTAATAATCATATATTTCTACATAGCTATTATTAGAGATTACATTTTTTTTATGTAAAATTTACAGAAATTTTGAAGTATACAAAAAAAAACTTTCTTATTTCCTGGCAAAATTTATTTTAAATATTTTTATTATGCAATTAATTTTTAAGTAATATAAACATGTAGTGGTTGAGTTTAGAAGAGTGGGGGGACAGTTCTCCTTCCCTTTAAAAAATGCATATTTATTACTTTATGCATTAAACCAAACTTTTCTATATTCCTTGAATAGGACAAATTCTTGCCCTATCTCCATTTTTAGATCACAAACACTGTTGCTTTAATAACACATTTAGCAAAATTATACAACTTTTTTAAGTGAACACATGTACCATAATTATATAAGTTTTTATTAGCTGTAACTTAAAATGCCATGTAAAAAGCAAAGTTGGCTGGAACAGTTATGTTAGAAAACCTAGATAATGGGAAAAGGGTCTAGTCGAGAAAATTCTAAACAAAGATAAGGAAATTCATCACTTAATATTTGATAATGATGCTTTCTTTAAGCACTTGCAATGTTCTTTGAAGATCTTAAACCCACAACTTTAACTATAATAAAATCTGAATACAAAGCTCTGTTGTCAGATGTGCCTGAAATTCAGTATAATATAGGTGATGTAATAAATGATAATTTGCCTGCTTCACCATTAAATACCCAAGAAGAAAGAATATATTTTGATTAAAAGAAAATTTTGTTCACAGTCAATATATAGACATAAATTCACTAGATCCTCAATATAAAGGACATTAATTATTAATATTGATATTTGCAAAGCTTTTGATTACATAACTACCACAGAAAATCGCCTGGGACTCATTGTTGAAAAGTTTATGTCTAACGCAGCAAAATATTGAAGTTTATCTGGTTTATGCAGCAAAAAGTCTATAATTTTTTAAAGCCATAATGTTTTTTAAAATTTTAAAAATGTATTTAGAGAATACAAAGAAATTAATTTCAAGAATGTAAAAATTTTCCAAGATATATTATAACTAACTTCTCATATTTGTATTCACATTTAATTTTTGAATTTAATATACATACTTTTCATTTATAATTTCAATATATTTGTTAAAAAAAAAAATATATTCTCTAATTTATTCACCCAATGCAGGGAAAACACTTTTTTCCATTTAAGAAAAAAAAATTTTTAGGGATATATAAAACTTGACTAGCTTAATTATGGTTGAAATAATAATAATAAATATAAAACATCATTCTAAAAATTAAAAAATAAAGTACTGAAATTTAAATAAAAAACTGAGCCTTTCTTGGAAACTTAAATTAATTTTGAAATAGTAACTTGAATTTTTATTGACAAAACTGTAAAATAAATGTCTTATGAAAGTAGTGAAAAAATCATATTCAAAATTTAAATTAAGAAAAGATTATTTATTTTTTTTTAATTTTATTCTTCACTAATATAGTGAATCAATAAAAAAAAAAAAAAAAAAATACATTGGCCTAATTATTACTATTTAAATAACTTGTATTGTTTGATTTAATATATGTATTATTTGAATAATTTTATAGTAAGTCAGAGATTTTAAAATATGTCTATTAAGAATGGAGAAAAAAAAACAAATAAACCAAGTAAATGTAAGACAAAATATTACTATGCTCAATTATATACTGTACACAAAGCATGATTCTAAAAACAATATATTTTGAAAAATATAGAAAAAATAATTATTAAATCAAATTAATCACAATAATTATATCAAAACTAGAGAATGTAAAATTAGAAAAAAAGAAATACAGAAGAATAACTAGTTGAAATTTTAGATGCACTATATTAAAAATAATTATTCACAGTTATTTATATTCAATAAAGTGATAAAAATACAACCAATGATTACATACATAATTTATTATCTACATATTAGATTTTTGTACATTTTTTAAAATTCTGAGTGTTGGCAATCAAATACACATACATAAAAAAAAAAAAAAAAAAAAAAAAACTGATAATTTATCAAAAGTAAATAACTTTAAAATATAATGCTTTTGTAAATAATTATATTGAATTTAAACTAAGTATTTGTATAAATAACTGGAAGATTTTTTTTTTTTTTTTTTTTTACTAGTAGTACCAAACATTTGATTACTAGGTTAGTAGTCAAAAAGTTAAGTGTATAATAATATGACAAATTGCAGCACTTTCTTTATCTGTATTGAAATGTGTTTAAGTAGGGGAAAGAAGTTTTGTCCATTTAAATGCAGAGATGGCACCCTCAAATGAAACTCAGATAATTATGGTAGTTTTTAATGCTTGTGAGCATGGGGTTGTGGAATGTGGGCAACACATAACACTACCTTCCAATTAAACAATCAATGGCATTGACACATAATTCACATAGCAAATATTTGCAATCACAACTGCACTTGCAATTTATAAAATCATCAAGCAATAAAGCAATATTTTAAAAAACAAATTCTGGAAGTTTTCATTAAAATATAGTTGTCATAATTTCCTGCCTGTAATCTGCAGTCTGAAAAATTAAAATGTGTTATATAAACGATAGTGATGTATAATTGATAAGCAATTTGGGTCAGTTTTTTTATGACCCTATGCCAATCAATGTGTTATAATGTTTGTTTAATTGTAACAAATCTTAAAAAGATTATTTAACTGTAACAAAATTATTAATTTAATTAATACAATATAATTATACTTTGTGATTGTATGATACAAATTTTTATGTGTAGTAATATACAAGAAATCTTTTATATTGGTTGTTTTGTGCATAAAAAGTTATATATATGTATATATATACAAACATAACGTATATATATATATATACCCTGCCATATATGTTTGTAGTGGTTCGAATCCGCTTTAAGCCGTAGGTCCCGGTCTCCTATGACTGTAAGAGCGTCATGGAGCCAAAGTCAGACTTCTACCTACGGGGGTGCTCAATCACAACAGAAGCTGCTTCCTTCCCTTCAACCATGAATACGTATGGGCTCGTGGGCTTGGCCAACCAAGTGGGATAAGAAACAACAACAACATATATATATATACATAATGTATATATATATATACATTACACCTGAGAAAGTGTTTCCTACAGTATTGCACCTATAATTAATTATACTGTCTAATTAAGGTGGACTTTACAGATATTTATGTGACATGGAGAAATCAACCAGCTATGACACTGAGAAATCAACATTTGATCCTCATCTCCTCATCATGGACCTAGTCCAGACTGTGGACAAAAAGACTGAACTATGTGATAGAAAGTCAATCCTATGGTACAGGAGAAATTATCTCTTATCGAAATCAATGAAAGCACTGACCAACCATTTAGTATCAATGATGATTTACAAAGAGATCTTCTTAAATCTGGAAGGGAAAAAAGATAGAATGAATGAGGCCTAAAAAAAAATATAATGGAAACGAGTTGCAACATAGTAGGGAGAATCTCTATAAATTGGCAGAAGGACAGGCTATGCCTTCGAGGGTGAAAACTGTGATCATGGTTAAGAATGTGTTGAAAAGAGGATCCTGATGGAGGCCCATTGCTTTGCAGGACTTACTTTTTGCAGTTTGTAAGACTTCTAACAAGTTCCAGAGAAGAGGTTCCACGAGATGAAAATGATGGACAGGACAGCATAAAAACATACCTATCAAATATGAACCAGCCATCAAGTTTTAGAGAAGTTTCCTCATGGAAACATCAGACTGGACAATATTAAGACACTTTTGCTGTTTCTCCCTGAAACCAAGCGTCGAAATGAAAAGGTTGACGTTTACCCTGTATTGATATTGTGTTGTTCATGCAGACCAATTCTACTGAGAAAGACATGTTGCTTAATTTATCAGTAATTTACATTATTTTATTTGATGGAACTTCAGTACTTTGCCCCTAGTTTTCTGTAAAATAAAAGGTTTTGTCTAGGTGGGAAAGATTTTAGAACTGTAATAAAAGAACATTTCATCTTAACTAATTTAATTATTAATTTGTCTTCTTATAATTGTGCAATTATTGACTTATAAGATCCTTTTCTTATATAATTTTTATTGGTTGTTTGAATAGATGATCTCACCATTGGTGTTTGTGTACCATCTTGATCTTGAATCGAAGGAGTATATGGGGATGCGAAGCAACAAGGACTATAATCCCTAATCACTATATGGGAACAGTTCGTTTTCCCTATTTTACGTCACTGAAAAGGATGTGAGGTCTATTTTCCGCTCAGTAAATAAAGTGGCGCGAACAAAACAGGGATTTATAGTATCCCCTGAGTGCCGAAGAATTGCAGCTAATAAATATCAAAACGTTTAAGAGATTGGAGAAATAAAGTCAGATTTTTTTTGCAATCAAGAATTTTAGATAAAAAAAGCTTTGAATGTGATATTATTTTCGTCGATATTCAAGTTTTGCCATAGATGTAATCTGGAGGTGGAATATTTTCTGCATCTTAAAAGAATGTGTAAAAGGTCATTGATTTCATTACATATGTTACAGAAAGGATTGGAATCTAAATTGAATCTATTTAACAGGGCGGGAGTAACGATCATTCTGCTGATGATACGAGCAATGAGTATATCCTGTCTTCTATTCTGTGTCCATTTTGTGATAGTTCCAATATCTGGAAAGTTTCCTATCAAATCATAATATTTGCTGCTAAAGTAATTTGTTTCCGAGATTAGGTAGGATTGTTTTCAGGTTTGCTATGACATCTTCCGGGGATATCCATTCAATAAATTGCGAGAGTTCCGTGGTATTCTTTGCGAGAAAATCCGCTTTTTCATTCCATAAAATTTCTGAATGACCAGGAACCCATAAAAATGTGATATTTTGATTAAAGGTTTGTCGAACAAAAGTTTCGAAGCAAGTCTTTGAATAGCATAGGTAGAATGAATGTTAAGATTTTAAAGAGAATTAAGAGCCGAAAAACTGTCAGAAAGTATTAAAATGTCCTTGTCAACAATAGCTAGTTCATCTATGGCGACAAAATTGCCAAAACCTCTGCTGTGAAAACAGAGTTTATTGGGTTAATGCGATATGAAAAACTTTGATTGCAAGAAATGCCGGCGATTGAAGTTGAGACGTGACTTTTTGAGGCATCCGTGGCTATGATATAGTGATCAGAGAAAAATCTGTTTATACAATCTGAAAAATCATTGACTATAAGTGAAACTGGGTTTTCTTTATTTTGGAAACGGAACTTCTGAAGGAAAAAATTTCACATAAAGGAGGATCATGCCGTGGCACAATTCGCAAGGTTAAAAGGTGTTCTGGTGAACAATTATAATTTTGAAGAGAGTTTTTAAGAGTGTTTTCATCTTTGTCAAGTAACTGCAATTCATTGTTTACCATCAAAGGGGAGAAAGAGTGGTTAGCATATTGTTTGATTAAAAACTGTAGTGCCAAACGTTTAATTTTATCTGAAAGAATTTCTTGTCCAGACATTTTTAACAAAATTATATTTGGAGTCCAAATTGGTAATCCCAGAACAATTCTCAGAACCTTTGTTTGAATTATGTTACAGGCGTTTAATTTAGTGACCGGGAAATTTTTAATTATTAATGCACTGTAATAAAATGTGCTGAGTATACTATTGTTTGCAATTGTGATAAAATGTTTTTGTCCTAATACCATTTTTCTTTGATGCCAGAAATTTTAGACCGTTAATTTTTTTAAGGGCTTTTATGCATAAATTTCTTAAAATAATTTCATTTTGGTTTATTTTAGAAAAGGAATTCGAGATATTTAAGAGTATCACTCCAGATGAGGGGAATTCCGGCATATGTTATCCGCGGCAATGAATTTGATCTTTTTTTTTGATAAATCAACTATTGCACTTTTTTCGGCACTAATTGTGAATTTCAGTAAGAACACCATTTGTACAAATTCTCAAGAGTATTTTGAAGCTGGGTTTGAATATAGGATAACGATTGATGTGAGCAGAAAAGAAAAATATCGTCAGCGAAAATAGAGCAATCAACATTTAATTCCAAAGTCTCAAAAATGTCATTCAAAAAAACTACAAAAAGAATTGGTGAAAGTACACTACCTTGTGGAAGGCCTTTAAAAGAAGGTTTGGGGTCAGAAACAGTGTTCCTCCATCGAACCTGAAAGGTTCTGCCCTGTAGGAAACCATGAATCCATTTAGCGATGTTTCCGAGATTCCAATTTGAAGACATTTATAAATTAGTTCGTCTATAGGCACGGAGTCATAAGCACTTTTTATGTCGAGACTGATACCGATAAAATATTTTTTTCATTATGTGCTGTTAAAATTGATTTATAGATTGTATAAATAGCGGTATGATTGTTTCTAAAAGGTATAAAACCATGCTGATTGGTATGAAGTCGCTTGGTGAAAGTCAGAAAATTAACAATGCGATTGGAAATAATGCGTTCAAAGACTTTACAAAAAACAGATGTCAAAGCAATCGACCTATACGACGACGTTTTTGTTTTATCCTTGTTGGGCTTAGGGATTGGAATAATGATAGCGTGTTTCCAGCTCTTCGAATTTGAGAAAAACTCAATTGTTGATTGAAAAGGTGCAAGATGACTAGAAGGGACGATTCATCCAGTTTTTTGAACCATGCAGCTGGAATGTTATCTGCGCCGGGCGTTATATTTCTCATTTTCTGGATAGCTTTTCGCAGTTCCCAAAGTTCAATATTTTTATTTAATAACTTATTGTCTATACTGTAATCCAACGGAATAGGTTCAGAACGGAAATTTTGGGCTGAAAAATAACTTGAAAAAGATTGCTTTGCTGTTTTGGATTACTAATATATCTATTATTGTGAAAAATTAAGTTGTTATTTTTTATATCAGGATTATTGTGACTAGTTAGTTTATTAAGGATGCGGAAAAATAATTTAGGGTTTCTCGGAATATTGGTTATATTTTCACAGTATTTTTCCCTTGCCCTTTTAATATGGTATTTCAATTTACTTCGGTATTTTTTGTAGCGAATCCAATCAGGGACCGAAACACTATTCCTGGCCTTTTTCCACATTATTTTTTCAGTAGACAGAAGTTATTACATGCAATATTCCACCATGGAGGGTATTCGTTATTAGTCAAAATTTTGTTTTTGGTATTAATATTTATAGTGTGCGAAATTTTTTCAGTGACTATTTCAACTGTAGGGTCAGCAATAGATTGAAGAAATTGTTCGAATCTCTGAGAATTGGATTCCAATATATAGTTTTAAGATATTTTGTTGCATTTGTTAGTTTGAACCATGAAACAACTATTGGGAGATGATCACTTTCAAAGGTGCAGTCAGAAACATAGCAATACACTTCGTTTAAGAGAGCTGCCAAACAAAGAGTGAGATCTATAACGGAAGAAGTGAAATTATGGGTGATGTGAGTGGGCGTTGAGGTATTCAGGATAGAAAAATGCGACTGATTCAACCAATCCAAAAATTCTTCCAAAAAAAAAAAAAAAAGGAAATGTTTTTCCGCCCCCAAAAGGGGTGGTGTAGGTTGAAATCCCCAAAATAAAAGTTCTCGTTTTTAGAGTACTGAAAAATTTTGAACCTGATGGATATCAAATCCATGCGGTGCATAAATATTAACAATAGTAAATGTAACGTTGTGTGATTGAATTTCTACTGCAAGCATCTCAAGGTTTGGATCATTAGAATTCTCAAAAATGACATGACCGGACATGTTTGGTGGAATACCAATTAGTAGACCACCTCCTGTTCTGTTGTTACGGTGGGTGCGAAAAAGATTTTATTAGGAAATGAAAGACGATCATCTGCTTTCAGGAATGTTTCCTGAAAAACCCAAAATTCTGACGTTGTGAAAGGGGGTTGGTGGAGCCAGATTTTCTTATTTTGAAGGCTGCGACAATTCCACTGAAGGAATGACATCACCCAAAATGACGAAAAAAACAGGAAGGCATTATTCCATAAGAAACTAAAAGAAAAACCCTTAACTTGGGGCAAAAACAAGAGGAATATTAATAAATACACGAAAACGACCAGGAACTCCCGAACAAAAACACCGCAAAAACAGTCTTAATTTGAAACATTGCTTCCAACTGCATCCCATTGCATGGGATTATTAGTGGGAGGAACAATGTTTATCGTTTGGCGTTTTCTGTTAGGTGATTTTTAAGGTCAGTTTGGTGGAATACTGAGACCAGATATTGCACAAGATTTTCGATTGTTTTTTGAAATATTTCTATTAAAAAGAGTGGTCTGTTGTTCCATTTTAGTTGTAATGTTTTGAACAATACTCTCCACTCTTTGGTTTACTATCTCTTCGATGTTTGGAGCCGTCGTGTTGATTTTAGCAGCATCAGAGTAATGAGTTTTAGATGATTGAGTATATAAGCGTCTGGCCTCCAATAGTTAAATGATTTCTGCACTTGAATTCTAGAATTTTTTGTTCATGTGTATGGCGTGAGCAGATTTTGGAAGTTGCGGAATGAGGTCCATTGCAAAGAATGCATTTTTCCGGACCTTGACACTGACCTTCATGGTTTACACCACACAAAGGGCAAATTTTTTTGTCACAAACACGTGTTGCATGTGTAAATTCATAACAATGCAAACACTGTCGGACTCTATCAACAAATTGGAGAATCTTTTGGTTGGTGAACCAGATCTTTATAGCATCAGGCAAGAAAGTTCCCAGGATGGACGAGTACCGGGAAAATTCTTGGGTAGAGTTTAATTTAATGAAACGTCGCAACTCAACCACTTCCATATCATTTTTATTCATAATTTCATCTGCTAATTTGGATAATTGGAGATTAGTTGGTATATCAAATATGAGAAAACGTTCAGTGATATTTTCGAAGGTTACACCAGTAGAAATGGGCGTTTCTTGAATTTTTCAAGATTCAAAATCTGTGCAGCGCACACCGGATCAGCAGTAGAAAAGACGAGTTTACCCTGCCTCGAAAATTTCATGTTGGTGATATTATCATGTCTGTTTATGTGTTTTTTATATCCGCCTGGATAAGAAATGGATTTGAACGCGGAATTTTATGTTTTGCATCTCTGTGTTGGCATACAATATGAATTTCCTCAAAACTTTTTCTGACCCAACCGCAACACCAGTTCATTAATGGATTTTGAGCTTTTAAAGTAATTGTTATTACTGGAAATCATGCTATTACAGCTTTTGGACGTCATCCATATTTAAGTGAGAATTGTCCACATCAGTCACAAATATTGCCGAATGGCTCAGGTTGACTAGTAAAATGAAACAACCGGAAAAAAGAGAAAAACAAAAAAAGAAAAGGTAATCTTACCTTACACTTTGAAAAAGACCTAAAAAAAGAAATTTATTGATAATTTATCAAAACCAGAGAAACAAACCAGCAAGTGAGCAACGCCCACTTAAAACACAGCTATGTACTCTCAGCACTCAGGGAAACCTAACCAAGTTAAGCTGACCTGTCTACACTCACACATCCCACACAAACTCCGCTTTCCGAAACGAACCCAATCCTCTTTGTGTACCATTTTAATGTTGAAGTAAAATGTTTATTTGTAATGTGGGTTGATGATAAATACAGCAACTGTATGTATAAATATAAGATAAATGTAATTAATTCAGATTATCACTAATTGCCTTAAATATAAATAAATCATAATTTTCTTTTAAGTAAGTCTTTAGAATATTTATTTCATGTGTATGTAATTCTTTCTCTAAATGTAAAGAACTTCTGAAGGCTTAGAAAAATGTGGTGTTAGTGTAGATTGAGTTGACTTGAAGAGGTGCTGTGAAATTTATGCTCATATAAGCTGCTTTTATTTCAATTTAATCAAATGTTATGCAAATGAAAGAAACTCTAAGAAACGATAAATTATAATCATACAGTGATAATGCCAAAAAGTCCTTAATCCATGGTAGTCTACCAAATATCAAAGATCACATATTAAGTTTTTTAGTGCAGATTGATTTATGGGTAGTTATTACAGATCACAAACAAGTTCTTTTTAGCAATGTTACCGGGTTCTTTTTTTTTTTTTGGAGATAATTTTAGTAATACATGTATTTGTTAAGGAATGTTTGTTTAAAATAAATTTATCAAATTTTAATTATATTTCAAGCCATGACCCCTACTAAGTTCTAATTGGTATGCAGATGAAAACGTCATTTTGTGCAAATATGTTGTTGAAAATTTAATCAAAATTTTCATTACCTTTTCACTCAGCAATGGTATTTACTCTTATTGGAGAGTCAAAAATAAGGTCTAAAAATGATTGACACTTAGTTTTGAGACTGAAGTCTGATGACAGATCAATAATATTTTCTCTTTCAATCATACTTAAATTGCCATGATTGAAATCTTCCTTTGAGTAATAATGACCAAAACATTCTAGAGTGATTGTAGGTGTTGTTGAATAATGATTAGCATCCTTCTCAGTCATCAAAATTTGAAAACATTTGCAGATCTTCTTCGATCAACCATGCTTGCAATAGTAGCATTCCCTTTAAAAAGAATTAATTTTATTTTGTAGTGTGAATGTATCTAAGTTTATTTAATAGTGAAAACATATCTATATACCAGGTATGCCAGCTTGACTCCCTCTCACTGCCTTGTAATTTCAGATTATTTTGTTGCTAGAAAAATAACTTAATTTCATGGAACGGTGAACATATGAATTAGTATTACCAAAGAAATTAAAAATATTCCTTCACTTTTTTTCACTTATTGTGGGTTTATTTTATTTAAACCTAAAATCAAACACGAAATGATCAAATTGGTACTTGACCAGCACATCGAATGGGAAATTTCAGAATACAGCTTTCATTGACATGGAACAAGGAAAATAATTTTTTTTGTGAACTACCAAAATTTTTCAAGGACAACTGGTTGCCGATCGCTGTTTTAAATAACAATATTTAACAAGTTTAAAAACAATATTTTTGCATTATATCATAATTATGAGAATAATTTATGATGCTATATCTATATAAATACACATTATAGAGTAAAAATCAATTTAAGTAAAAATTTGTGTATATTTATATATTATCAATAACACAAAAATTATTCCTTTCTCATAATGTATATTGATTTACATAATGGGATATAGACACATAAATTCTTAAAAATAATTTTTACTTAATAAATGACTTAATATAAACTACGAAAATTGTGTCAAACTAAATATTACCTGAAAATATTTAGCAAAATTTGACTTATTAATTAGCATTGGGCATACTATATTTATTATTATATGCAATATAATTTGACTTTAATGACATGATTTGGCTTTAATTGAATCAAATATTTTTTAAATTATTTTGGATTAGATAGAGCAAACACAAAACTGTTTTCAGAATTACCATAATAAAATATGAAGTATAAATAAACTTTCTATAATTACTGTTTATTATATAATTAAGAAATACTGGTAATGTTTTCCAAAACTCTATTTATATAGATTCTTTGTTTATTTATTTAATAAATAATGAGAAGATTAATTCTATATTCTTTTTAAATAAAATAAAGAAATCACCTTAAAGAAGCTAAAATTGTTTTTCTGAATGTTTGCAAGTCATAAAGTTAAGTTAGATTTTCTTGTTAAATAAGCAATAAAAATAGAAAATAAAACTTACAAGTAAAAATAATAATGATAATCAACGTATGGCAAATAAAATTCGAAAAAAATCTCTACTAAAATAATTAATAAATAAAAAGAGTAAAAATATCCTCAATTACAAAAAGTATTTTATAAAAACTAGGTAATAATAACAATCTCATAGCTTGAAATAAAATAACCAAAATTAAATGAAAATTTAATTGAAAAATATAGATAATTTTACACTGAACATTTTTCAGTACTACATAAAAAAAATAACATAATACATAGCACTACATAAAAAAATAGAATAACATAACTACATAAATAACAGTTATAAGAAATTATTACATACTGTTTCAGGAATTGAATAGGAATTCTCATGTAAAGATAATGCATCTGACAAATGTAAGTTCTTGAATTTTCGTGTCATTTCATTCACTTTATGATGATAATGGTTTAAATCTTTTCTGATAGGTTCAGGATTTTTTTTTAGTAACAATTCTGCCATTCTTTTTTTATGTTTGCCAGCAAACTGAAATGAACAATTGATAAACTTGAAATATAGGTAATAATAAATTTATATCGTGGAAAAAAAAAAAAAAAAAGACATCAAAATAGAACGATTTATAAAATATTCATTAACTTATATTTTCTTAAAAATAGCAATATTCATTTATAAAATCAATAAGAAAACAGAAGGCAAACCAATTTTAAACAATAAATAAAATTATGACTGAATATGTGTATAATCATTATTTCAAGACATTATGAACAATTGAATCGTGAACTATGTACAAGTTTTACATTATAAACATTCACTATTTTTCAAAATTTCATTTGAACTGAAAACTCAATTAATATATTGTGTACACAATTAATATATTATGAATTCTTTGAAGTTAACCAAATGATTATTTATTTAGCTAAAATAATATTAAATTATTATTTAATTTAATCTAAACAATTAATAATCTTTTTTAAAAAAATAGAAAAAAGAAAGAAATAACATAAAAATTTTTACGCTACATCAAAGCAGCTATCAAGACAATTTTTTGAAATTTTATTCAAGTGGATGAAAAAATTTATGCATACAAGATTTAATCATTGACTACATCATTATTCTAATATTAAACATGTCAGATAAAAATGAATTAAATCACTGATAAATATCATTATAGTTAATTTTCATCAATGAAGAATGCAAATTATATGTTTAACAAACACTTTATCAATTAATTCCTATATTTTTTACCATACTTCAATTGAATATTAGCACACTAGAAAATTTTGTTATTATTTAACTATTATTACAGTTATTCTATAATTTTGTACAAAAATTTAGTTAAAAGTTATTCTATAAAAGCCAAACTAATAAAACTGCTATTCTCAATTGACATAATTGTAATAGAAATTATCTTAGATTAAATGATAATTCATCAGTAGCAAATCAATTAATATGTGCTTGATTTTCTTCCTTCAAATTTTATTTTTAATGAAGTGTATTTGTTTTCTTTTACATGAAAATATGAAGTTACCTCATGGAAAACAAAAACATTGATCTGAAGAACATTTTTAAAATATTAAAAACAAAAAATGCACAACACTTCTGAATGAAAATATTAAAATTCTCAAAGAAAAATATTTGTTTTTAAATAAAAAAATTACTTAAAAAATGTAGGAAAAAAAATATTTTGTGAATACACACATTGTGGTAAATATAAATAATAATTTATAAATATCATTGTAATTAATTGTTCCATGAAAAATTTGTGGTATGTTATTAATCATTTATTGACCTAAAAATTTTTAAATGATCATAATCAGTGAATACATATTTCCATAATTTAAAACATCTAAAATTTACATTGTAATTCAGTTGACAATATATTTTTAAAAAGTTGAATTTTCAACTTAATTTACTTTAATTTATAATAATATCACTGAAATTAAATAGGTGAAGAAATTTTCTAAATTTATAGTTAAAAATTAATAACATAATGTTAACTGAATAATATACATATATATATATATATATATACATAAACTGTGTCTATAATATGAGTAAATTTAATTTTACTATTAAAATTGTCAATTAATATTAAATATTTCACATTAAATTTAATAGAGATCTTTTAATTTAATTAACTAGTTAAGATATATGAACATTAAAGCAATTTAAAGCGAATACAATAACTATTGTATAACTATACTAATACTTTATACTAATTATGGTATGCATTAAAATCATTTCCCAAATTAAAAGATAATTAGTGGTGTAAGTGACACTAAAATTTCAGTAAACAACAAAAAAAAAAAAGATAGCAAGAAATAAATAGCCTAACGGTAGCATATTTATTGAATAATAATTGAATAATTACATTTTTGATGAGCCAATTTGCATATGCATCCTTATATTTTTTTTCTCCATGTTTGCTTGTATCAGCTTGCTATAAAAAAAAATGTAATTAAAATTTGGTCAAAAATAAATTTAAAATGCAGCCTTAAAAAATTTATTTAAATTTTAATTATTGACAGTAAATATATAATACTTTTTTAAACAACATTTTCAATCTTAGTTTCAGTTTATTTGACGAAAAAAATACTAATTTTCACTCAATGTTTTGCCTAATTTCTTAGTAAAAATTATATTTATGAATAGAATATTAATAAAATAAATTTCAAATTATTTTCAAATGTAATGCACTTAAGATATTATTGCTTATAATTAGATATATTTTTAGTGTTTTATGACATTGAAACAATATTTTAATTAACACTTTTAATGTGATTAAATGAAAGTAAATACCATATTCTACAATAAATTAAAGACATCAGCAAATGTTTAATGGTAGGATATTGTTTTTTTGGATATAGTAATATTTTTAAAAGATTACAGTTTTATGTTAAATAAGATTAAAAACATTAAAAATTTCAATAAATTTCATCATTGCAATGTTAGTTCAAAACTATGAATTAGCTGAATACATATAGTATCTTACATAGAATAAAAAAAGAGGCTACTTAAACAAATGTTCACATATACAAAATTTTTTTAATTTATATACAATATTTTTTTGATATTTGAGTTAGAATCTGAAGTCTATATAAAATTACATATAAATATTCCATTCGGAGTCTCGTGTGAAAATGAGTATCTTGAAATCGAAACTAATCAAATAACAGTAAATAAAATTCAAATATTTTCTTATTAGTTCTTTAAACGAATTTAGGAAACAAAGTAAAATATAATGTAGTAATTAAAAAATCCTTGACATATTTCTTCTCTTACTTAATTAGAACGTTCCAATGTATATATATAAATAATAAACAAACAATTATAAATAAAATTTCAGTAAATTCACTTGTATGAGGAATAAAAAATTGAACATACTTTTAGACGGTGTTACACAGGCACACAGATCTTCATCAATAATTGTAGCTGTTATTCTCATTTTGTAAAAATAAAAAGATTTTATAAACAGGGCATGTAGAGAAACTTCAATAATTTAGAATCTGTTGCAAAACAAAACCAACTTGTTGCCAACTTAGACAATGTTAAGTAGTTTACCTTGAATTCAGTAAGTTGATTTGCACGTCTAGTTTCTACGCAATCGAAAATATATCTGAACATCTTTAACAGAAAACAAACTTTTGAAATTTCAGTTAATTATTTATTGCATTATATTTTTAAAACACTCGTTATCGATTTTGAATTAATTAGCTTTTAATAAATAACTCATTTAATGTACTAAATATTTATACTATGGAAGAAGTCTAGATACTTTCAACATTAATAGTTAAATATTTAACTGAATATAGGATTATTACGTACTTAAAACATTATTTTAAAAATTATAGTGAACAAAATAAAAATATAATTGGTTTTATTATTTTAATACTAAAGGTTTATACAGTCCGTGTGGCCTAATGGATAAGGCGTCTGACTTCGAATCAGAAGATTGCAGGTTCGAGTCCTGTCACGGACGATTGTTGTATTTTTTTTTAAAAATATTTTTTTTTTTATTCTTTATTTGAAATTAAAATTGATCATAAATTTTGTCTTTTTGAGATTTTAATGTTTTCAAGTAATTTTTTTCCCCAAGTTTGATTTTTTTTTGTATTTGATGAAATACAAATATTACTATAAAACACTACTAGCTTCAAATTATCTGGCGTATCTTTTTATTATGATGCTTAGTGATAGAAGACTTAATATATTAAAATAACAAAAATTGTTACACGACACAAAACTATAAAATGCTTTTACGCACTTTTTGGTTACTTAAATGAATTACTTTAAAGTGTGTGTTTAGTTTTTCTATTAATTTTTTTAAAAATAATTTATATCTAATACAGCTCATACTAAAAAAAAATTTAATAAGTGATCATTTTTAAAAATAGTTAAATATGTAAACACAACTTTAAAAAATGGAATTTATTCTTCAAGAAAAACTAATAGAAAATGAAAATTCTTCTGAAAAAAAATCAACTATTAATATTTAAAAATGAAGTATATTTATTGATATTTGTTATTTTTATATTCGATTGTGGCTATTAATCAACTGATTAAGCCGCTGAGAAAATTATAAAAAGAGAAAAATTTGAAAAAAAAAAAAAAAAAGTTTTGTCTATCTTCATTTACTGTATTCTAAAAATAAATTATATTAGTAATGACAATATTATTAATTATAAAAAATGAATACATTTATAGTTTAATTCACATTTGAATTTGAACAGTATTATTTTTATTTATTCCTTCATCTTTTCTGTTCTAATCTTTGAAAAACATAAAAATTAAACGAAACTTTTGACTGTAGATGGCACTACGTTTCTTCTCGTACAGTTTTTGAATCGTGGATATTTTACTTATATTTTACCAAAGCAGAATGCGAATGATGTTTCTTTAAATCTTAGTAATTTGATACTCTGCTCAATTTTAAAAGAAAAATTTAAGCATTTTTTACTCTTGAATTAGAGAAAGGTATTTAAGGATAAATTATCACGATATAATATTACACGAAAAATTCTCAAATTATTTACAATATAATATTACACAAAAAAATCAAAATGGAAGAAACGAATAAACTGGTTTTTAAACTCATAATTTTTAAAAATTTGGGTAATTAATTTGTTATTTTAAAAAAATGTAACTGTTGTAACGACTCTTTGTAACCATTTTGATACATATTTTAACCTTTTTCGGTATGTAAAAAAAAAATTTATAAAAGCTGTCTGCTCATTTGAATAATAAGGGGGAAAATAGGGAAAAAAAAAAGAGATATTTCATGTGCAGTAAGAAATGTTCCCCTATTTCAGATGAGTCAACTACTTTCTGATAGATTCTTTGATGGATTAATTTTTATACTAAGTTAAAGATATCCTTGAAACTTTTACTTTCATTAAATTTGTGTATAGTATAAAAATTTTGTTTATAATATTCCATATGACATGCTGTAATAAAATGTTATATAAAGTTGTTACTGTCTTCAACATTATATAATATTTTTTGTTATCATCACAATATTTGGCACTTAATCTGAAGTTATTCGTCACCATAACCTCAGATATGTAGTAGAATCAGCGTTACTCAAGATGTATCATAGAGAAGAGGGTGAAGGTAAGGCACATTCCCAGGGTTTTGTCATCCGGGGTTTACTATTTTCCTCCAATCCACGGCTTTTAATGCTATCTTATCACAATATAGGATATTATTCATTTACTTTATCAATATTATTATACATATTCAAACAACATTATTTGAATATTGTTGTTTGCTACATTTTTTTTTTTTTTTTTTTTTTTCCGTAGAAATTATATGAAATAGTACTTGCATGATTTTATTTTTATAAATTTAATAAAATTTATTTTTTAATTTGTATGAAAAAAAGGAAAAGAATATTAAAAAACTGTAGTCTTTTTTCAATTCTTTCTATTAGCTCACATTCTCCTATATATTATCTTGTTCAAATTTTCAATCGTTCATAAAATACTTTTATTCATCCACTCAAGTTCAAATACATTTTTTTTTTTTTTTTGAACATGTAGTGGATGACACTTGATGTTAATATAGTTTTTCAACTATTAATTCAGTAATTAAATTTAATTAATTAATTTTAGGTTTTTTTTTAGATTTACGTTGCATATATCTACCAATAGATGGCGCCAGATAACCTTAAAAAATGAATGAAAATTATTTATAAAGGACTTTCTGCAATATAATTGAAAAAAAAAAGTAGGAATTAAATATTAAAAACATTTTTTTATATTACTTGTTTCTTTTATTGTCGCATTTTTTAAAAGAAATTTCTAACAGCATACAATTTTTAATTAATTAATTTACTTTCCATTTCATGTATTCCATCATAATATAATACTAAACAACAACTAAATTTTACTGAAATGAATTTATTGCAAAATTTTTTTTAGAATTATGTATTCCTTAAATTGCACACTTGTTATACAAATTCCCATTCAGAATTAACTATTCATTTTCTGTTTGTTTAGTTTACGTATGTATCTTTTTTTTTACCTGCATTCACTATATCGTCACAAAAATTTGACAGATGACCACATCATTTTAATTACTTAATTGAATTATAAATAGTTTTAATATTTCACAAATATATAATGTCAAAATGATAAAAACTTTTGTGGCTTTAAGGATTTAGTTTATGACATGGAGGGTTGATCGACGAAGTTTTAGAAAATTTATTCATTATAAAATCATGACCAAATCGAGAAAATTAAATTCCTTACTTAAAAAACGAGTTATTCTTACTATGCTATTCAATTCAGTTAATATTGCCAGTACAGTGAATTTGACAATTACTATTTCTATGACTGTGCATGCAATCAATCCTAATTAATTTCTTCTTCTTCTTTTTTTTTTTTAAGGCTCCTTTTTGTGACCCAAATGAGGTTTGAAGTTTATACTAACTACAAAACATTTTTTGACAAACATGACCCAAATGAGTTTTGAAAGTTTCTCATATGGTATTTTCAAAAATACAAACATTTTTTTGACAAACATGGTATTTACTAACAAAAAACATAAACTCGTTTCAGTTCGAGTTCCGGCGGTGTCATGGGTGTGTAGGGGTTCGGAATCCACTTTAAACCGTAGATCCCGGTCTAATATGATCGTAGAGCGTTGCAAGGGCAAAAAATCTTCAAGTTACACGCCTCCCCTCCTGGGTAATGCAAAATGAGTAACGTCTGTGCAGCGCTTTTGCCTTAAGGCATCAAGACGTCCATGTCTGTTTTCCAGCTGCATTGGGAAAAAAAAAAAAAAGTACTAATTATAGTATTTACTAACAAAAAAACATAAACTCGTTTCAGTGTTAAGCAGTGGTTCTCAAAGAGTGCGCCCCATGGTATTTTGGAAAAATATGTGCTAAAATTTATTAGTTACTGTTTTTGTTTATATTTGTCAGTTCAAAGATAGCTTTCAGTACAACAATTAACCTTTCTAGTTTTTTTTTTTTTTTTTTTTTTTGTTTTTTGTTCTTTTTTAACGCAAAAAGCCGCCAAACAGCAATAATGCGCCAAAGTATGTTTCCCAAAGTAACTTCCATAGTAGGCTACTAGCAACGTTAACGTCTATCTGACCTGACTTCAAAAACTTTGAGAATTTCAGATGTAATCTATATATTTAAAAATTTTGTACATGCATGGGTGTATGTTCCACCGTAGCTTAAAAACTATAACGAAATTGTGAGAGTTTTATTTTTATTTTTGTTTTTATTTCGTTCAAAAATTCGTGGAAAGGAACTACGAAATAAATTTTCATTAATTATTTTAAGTTATACCTTTCATGTTTTTATTGTGCCGTAAGATTATCACGCCAACAGATGGCGCCAGCCTTAAAAACCGATTGGCGCCATTAGTTAAGCTATTGTAAATAAAGTAGAAGATATACAGTAGATTTTCGATTAAATTTGAATTGCAACAAATTTCATAAGGGGGACAATCAAGACGTGGAAAAAAAGAGTCCACAGTAAAAAAATAAAAAAAAGTTTTAAAAAGAGGCATGTAGAGGAAAATGCAACTATGTAATGCTTAAAGACATTATAAATCTGTAGCTGTACAAAAGAACAGAAAAAATATTACAAATTTTACAAAAAATTACATCAACAAAACTGAACTGACACATCACATTTCATTGAGATTTTTGAAGCTCATGTTCACCGAACCCACTGTTCTTGTGAATCTGAAATTGCATCTCGTGCTGTGCTTCTCTGTTATGGAATATCTTAAGTCTAAGATCTAACTTGGTACAATTCGAACTTGGCTACCTTACAAGATTCTTTAAGACTGGCTGAACATTTTTATGATAACAGTTTTTATAGTATGGCAACCTTGTAGAATGTTTGATTGTCGATAAAACATTGAGCAGATTGCGATTTTTGATTCATAAGATCCTCAATATACTGTAATGTTTAATTTTTTTGTTTTGTGCCTATAACTCATTTGAAAATGCATTGAACATGCAAAGCGCCAAACCGCATTACATATTTCGTGAATCTTTTTCCCATGTTTTTATTATTTTCCATACTTAATTTCGTACCATTTTAATTGTTAGAATAAGCTACAGATTATGATCAACCGGTATATGCAAAGAAGCGTGCGAAAATTTATATATATATAAATATATTTATATTTATATTTTTTTTTTCTTCTCGAGTGTAACTGTGAATTTGTTGAGACAGTGGCATACGACAAACGCAGAAAAAAATATTAGTTAAATTTGTAAATTTGAACTCTTTTATGACCGCAGACGATAATTTGTGGCAACAATTGCAATTTAGCTGTCGTAGAATAGATTTTGGAAGAAAGAAAATGGAATTGACGCGAGAGCATTATCGCTATGATTTTCTATGATTTTTAAAGTGGGGTTAGATAAAAGAATGCCTTCAACGTCTACAACTAGCATATGGAGACGAAGCTCCATCTCATGCTACTGTATTTAGATGTTTTACAGAATTTCGTAGAGGTCAGAAGTTCTCTGCTGGATCAGAATACACAGGAAGACCTTCATCAGCTGTAGTTCAGAAAAATGTGTCGGCCATACGAAAAAATGTTACTCGATGATAATCACTGCACTTAACAAATGATACAGAAGAAACTTAACATTGGATCCGTAGCTATACATAGAATTATTCATGAAGAACTGCGTATGAAAAATTAGTTTGTCGTTGGGTCCCCCCATAATTTAGCAGAACATAAAAATACAGAGCGTGTCAGAATCTGCAAAGAAACCATAATATTACTTAACGATGCACACCGCCTTATTTCTAAAATCATAACGGGTGATGAAACTTACATACCGTTTTTTGACGTTCCACAAGAAAGTAAAGTATAGGTCTTTGAAGATGACCCCAAACCAACAATGGTGAAAAGACAACGAATAATGAAAAAAAGTAATGTATGCCGTTTTCTTCAGAAGTACGGGACTGGTCAAAGCCATCAAGCTGGAGGCTCGATCTCCTGCTTTAATTGTTCTCAAGCAGGAGATGTTTTCTTAAATTTTAAATTCTTTTTATCTATTTTTAATAATTTATATTCATTAATTCAAGAAACTTCATTTGATGCTAATATTTTTAATTAATTTAAGATGTGGAGGTTTTGTGGTTCTTAAAACCACCAAGGAACCCGTAACCAGTACGCCCGTTGCCCACAAGCTGGAGGGACAGGAGACAGTCACAACTAATTGGTACCCCACTAAGTATCTTCCAGAAATTCTTCAAGAAGTGAATGTAAGGGGACTCATTCTTCGCCATGATAATGCATCTTCTCATACGGCAAGATCGACAGTAGAATTTCGTAAACAAAAAACACAGAGTGATAGAACATCCACCCTATTCCCCTGATCTTGCGATGTGTGACATTTAGGTTTTTTTTTTATATCAAGAAAAATTTACGTGGTCGCCGTTTTCATTCCGAAGATGAGATTAATGAGGCTATAAAAAACATATTTTTCATCAATTCCAAGAAATGGATGGCGTGGAGCATTTAATCTTTGGAAAAATCATCTACGAAAGTGCATTGATGTTGGAGGGGACTACTTTGAACACTCTTAAAATTTGGTAAGTTAAACTTGTACCATTTAGCAGTATCTCAAAAATTTCAGAGTGATCTTCGTATATATATATATAATACAAAAATATATATAAATATACAAAATAGTACATTACATATACTTTAAACAAAAATTTACATTTAATGTTGATTATGATGATTTACTACAGTGACTTAACTTATTTGAATATAAAAATTTAAAATGCATGTAAAATAAATAATACATAGTGGAAATAAAAATAAATTTGAAAGGTATTAATTACAATAAACAAGTTTAGTTTTTATATGTATCGATAGATGGCGACAATAGTTCTCGCAAAATGTAAATTTGCTAATTTGCAAGAAAGGCTTGAGTCTCGCTAAATAATTACTCATTATATACATCAGCATGAAAACCGTTATGCAAGCGATTTAGATAATCAGAAACACAAAACAGCTGATTACGTTGCACATTTTCAATGACAACAGATGAACTCCTTGGGGAAAATAAATTTTCAAACTAATTAGGTTTTTTCATTTTAAAAAAAACGTCGAGGAGAATCTAATGGGCTTTATTAATTAATAAATTAGATATTGCGATACTTATTAAATTAGATTTTTTGACATTTATTTAAATTTGTTTGTTAAACTTAATTTATTTTACGTATCTGAAACTACTAGTAGTATGAAATAACTTGGTGCAACCTACATTTTATATTAAGCTCACATGCTTATATAAAAATTGTTTCAGCACATAGAGGGATAATATAGCAATGTATTGGTGCATGTGTGTGTATAGGCTGTGATTATCAATAATAAATTACAAGGTACTTACATATTAACGATACCTTGGCGACAGACTTGGCGGTTTCTAAGTGTCGCCAATCTAACAGCCTAATAGAAAACTGAATAATAAAAACCGCCAAATCTGTAGCTGCGGTTGGCGCGTGTGCTCTTTATTGCCGCAACTGTCGCCAAGGTATCGTTAATACGTAAATACCTACAACAATTTCATTCACGATAAGTAACATTAGTATTCCCGCGCACAAATTTTTAGAATTACTCTGCACTTTATCGTTATTTAAAGTCTATGAAAATTCCCATGTATTATTGTGTATTCATTTGTTTTCAACACAACCGAATTACTTCGATTATATTTTATATCTCTTAAAATATTATTTTCTGGAAGGAATCCTAGCCTTCATCTTGCAGCTGAACAATGAAAGGTTAAAAATCCCTACAAAGGCGGAAAAATTCCCTACATGGTATAGATACATAATTACAAAAGTAAAAATCAGTTAGTAATTTTATTTATGTAATTTTTTTTTGTGTTTATGGCAACAAGAGTCACTCATACAAAGGCAAAGGTAGTGTGTTTTTGGAGTGTCGGGGGGACAGAAATCCCCGCACTTCCTTTTGCATAATTAGTGAAATAAAATAAACTCATACATTGTAATACAAATGAAAATATTTTTTTGAGAGCTTTACCATCCTTTCATGTTTGTTACATCAATTCTTATTCATCCAGTAATGAGATTAATATTTCTCGCTACTTATTCTGGGTATTATATCTTTTGATCGATCGTTCGTATTATATCTTTTGATTGATTGATCTTTAAAGTGTGATTGATCTTTTGCTTCAAGCGCTTTAAAAAATCTTTTCAATTTTACTAATTTTGGTGTTATTTTATTTATAAATATGGAATTTATGATAGATGGAATGGAGAACTGTATCATACTTTTTTTTTCTTCTTAATCTTTTAAAGCTTTTTTTTTCTAAATGAATTATTTTTCAATTGTATTTTTTTTTCAATTTTGTATAAAATTGACATGAATGAGAGGAGAAATTTTTTTTATTATATTATTTTTGTTTTTGACACTGACAGATTTTTTAGATATTCTTTCAGATTTGTTATACATATATATATATATATATATGTGCGTGTGTGTTTTACATTGTAGCTGTAGCAATATGTTTTACATTGTAGTATGTTTTTATGTAGCTGTTGCACAAAAGATGACATTTAAATTACAATGAAGTCAAGAAGGAACTTATTAAAGGACAAAATCAAATTAGGAAAAATTTATAATAATAATGGAAACGATGCACTATAGGAAATCACTGATTTTGGTACCCAAAATCTCCTCACAGAATGGAGTGTTTCGGTAAGAAGTCGAGTAATTTTTTTTTAAAATTAATTTTGATCAAATTTCAATTCATCACGAAATTTTAATTCAAAATAGGTATACTCCACCTTCAAGGCGCCTTTCCCCCTACACACATACATTTTACAACTGGGCAATACTGTTATCAGATGAAGAAATTATAAGCTTATGAATAATATATTAAACATACTTCTGCAAAATACATTTCTGCAATAAATTGGTAATTTATGGTGGCGACTTTTTTTTTTTTTTTTTATTCTCGCCAACTATAGAAATCAGACGATATTCGAACTAGGTTACCAGATTTTGAAATTTATCACACGTACCATAAACCAGAAATGATCCTACATTTAATTTTTAAACCGCAATTTTAACTTAGTTTTTAAACAAATTCTGAAAAAAAAATAATAATAAATTAATTAATTTTAAAAAGGCACTTTAATATATTAATTCTTAATTGAGTTCCGATTTTATCTACCAGTAATATACGTAAAAAATGAACACATTTGTAGATTTAAATAGCTTAAAATATAAATTATGTATTTATATATTTAATTATGTTCAATTTTACTTGTAAGAAATTTAACCTTAATCTACTTCAGATAGTAGCAATTTATCAATGTTAAGAAAATTAATTTTTAAGTAGTTAAATAGTTTTTAAAAAACTTTTAATACTTTAAATTTAATGCGTAAAGTAGTTTGTAATTACGCTAAACTAAAAGATGAAATAAAGGTAGGATAGACCTGGTCTCATTTTATAGACATTCATGTAATTTTTTTTTGCACCTTGTAAAACGTCAAATAGATTAATCTGAGCTCTAATATATATATTTTTCTATAATTAAAAAAATTAGCCATTAATTTAATACTTCTCAAACTTCAAGTAATAGCAAAACAAAATAGAAAAAAAAATCTTCTTTGATATAAAATTATATGTAATAAATACTGCATTGTAAGTGGACATTAAATAGTGTACATATGAAATGATTAAAAATAATACTATTCTAATAGTTTGCTATATCAAGAGAATAAACTTTTAAAAGGAAAATAGCTTGCTACTAAAGCGTAAAGTATGTACTTATTATTATTTTTTAATGTATATAAATGCTATTTTTAGTGTTAAAATAAGCATTCCAATAAATATCACCGCTTTCAGCATTTTGATGATTTAATGTAAAAAATACATTTTTCCTAACAAAATATTCTTGTAAACTCAATAATAACTAAATAATTCTTGCATACTCATAACTTCTTTCATTTATACCAAAGGTATACAACCTTTAAACTGCCTTAAACCACATAAGTAAATTTAATTTAAGAGTAATTGTTGAGCTAGATATTTAATAAAAATATACGTTTTAAGATACCCATTTAGACAATTAATAAAATGTGTTATATCATAATAATCTTTTATTAATTTTCATGCACTTTTTTAATCATTTAGAAAATCAAGAAGTTTAAATGACTGAAAAACAAATATTTCAGAAAAGAAAAATTGAAAATAAAGATTAAAAGAAAAAGGAAAATGAATCAAATTCAATAAAAACCTAATTATTATTTTTAAAAATATTTTTTATGTAATTAAAATCCCAAAAATTAAAATAAATATATAAAAATCTTAATGTTTTAAGAAAATTCACGTATTCGTCTAGCGAATTGAACAATCGTATCCTTCCCTATAAATAAAGTATGAAAAATTGATGCAACTTAATCCAAAAGTTGATTGCATTGATTTATAATTAGAATTACGATTTCTTCAAAAGAAATTTGTAGATTAATTAATACTACGCATTTTTTTCTTATTTTGTTCTTTACACATGCTGTGTTTCTTTTATTATGTTTGCATGTACTTTCCTTTTCTTTTATTCTATATCTTATATAATATTGTACATCTTATTTGTGTATAATTTAAAAAATATAAAAAGAGATAATACTAATACAATTTAGAGACGTTCTTTTATAAAGCAGCAAATATGAGCTGGCGTTGCCAGGTTACATAAAATAAAACATTTTTTACATTTTTTTTTACGAGGAAAAAAATTTTGCTGAAAAGTGTAAACTATCGTTTGGCAAATTGCGAAGAAAAAAATATTTCAAATAACTATTTATAAAATAAGAAAGTATTTAGAAAATAAAATATAAACAAGTCTTTATAATAGAACATTTGAAACAAACAAAGAAAGAAAAATATAATATTAAAAAAAGGAAACATTCACATAAATTTCAAAATTTTAATCTTTTAATTTCAAGCAAATTTCTAAAGATATACGTAAAAAACTAAAGTGATCAAGCCACTAGATGGCGCCAAGCATAAAATAAAATATTTGTTTAATTTAAAAATAATTAGTGAAAATTTCTTCGAGATTTTGGACAATACACCAGACAAAAAAGAGTATTGAATTCAGGAGGAAAAAAAAATTAGGGTGCTAAGTATAGTTCTTTAGTTATGGTGGTAAATAACATATTTTATATATATCGAGAATTGGAAAGAAATTTCTTTGTGTAATCTATTTTTATTCCTTATTATGAAAATTTTTATTAAATGGCTGTTAATTTAAAATGTCAAACAAGCGTGTGGAATAAAGATGGAAAGCTTTCGCCAGCAAAAATTCATTATTGTTACTGCTGAAGGGTTTTTAAATCCTTTGTTCCCACTGATCTTTTTTTTGCCAGTAAGATGAAGATCATGAAGCTATTCTGAGAATTATTTTAGAGGCAAGTTACAAAATAAATGCTATACCCCCCCCCAAAAAAAAAAAAAATTATACAAAGAATTTTTGTATATTAAATAAAAATAAAGCGACTTATAAAATGTAGGTCAACTCAAATTTTATAATGAAACTTATTTCAAATACTGTTTTTGTTTATCTTGAAAAGAAAAAAAATATATCATTATATCAAAATCATATATCATTATATCAAAAATATATATAAATTTATCATAAAGTAATTTGTCTATTGGGATGGGGTATTGCAAATATAACAAAATCCTCATTAGACATTTAATCGGTTTATGTTTTCTTCTTCATTTGTAAATTCTAAAATACCACGATTTGCAAAGAATTAAGTAAAAATTGAAATAATTAATCGACTTCATTCATTTGAGAATAATTAAATTATATCTACTTAAAATTAGATTTAATTATATTTGAATGAACAATTTTCCTGTATATCCTAGCACACGAACCTTGAAAACTAAATTTACGAATCCCCAAAAAGTCCGAGGGATCCTGGTTTAAAATCATATTGTAAACCAGGGATGGACAAACTTTTTCGGTCGCGGGTCAAAATCGATAAAAAAAAAAAAAAAAGTTTGGCGGGCCCCAAGAAAATTTTTCTGAAATTTTAAAAACAATATACAAGTATTACAATATAAATAAGTTAATGAGATGAATGAAATTGCGATTTAATTTTTAAAAGTTCCTTATAGTGAGGTTCGAAGTGAGATGGACTGATTCTAAGGAACGAGGCTCAATGCTCATCTGTAAGTCTACTTCTGAAATAATTCTTTCTATGGTTCGTTGAAAACACTTCTTAGTTGTTATTTGAGTAGTTGAAAACAACTTCTTCACATATATAAGATGAAGTAAACATAGCACTGATTTTCTGGGAGTGAGATATTAAATTTGGGGAACTTACTTTCGATAATGATTTGTAAATTGAGATGATGGGTAGATTGCAACTATGTGTGCTTGCGATTCCCGTCAATTTATGTTTTGTAGAATATTAAAAATAACAACAAAAAAAAAAAAAAGAAAGTAAAAAGATCATCAGTCCTGTGAAAAAAAAAGGAAGAAAAAAAAATTTTATATTAAATCAAAGGAGCGGGATATATAATATATAAATATATATATTTTTAATTTGCCTCTTGCAAATTAAAATTCTATTCATAGAACCTTCCGGTGTACCGTTGGCCCGCGGGCCGTTTTGCCCTTCCCTGTTGTAAAGCAATGATTCTCAAACTTTTTTTAAGATGTTTTGCGAGATGGTTCTCTTTAAAATGTTTTTGATGGTTAAAGGACCTTTTAAAACACAAATCTGTAGACTATTTTTAATAAAATATTTTTAAACTAAACCATCAATCATTTATTCAGACAATCATTCACGAATTTGACAAATAATTATTTATTCAGAAAATGACATTTGTTAGTCATCAAATATAAATTCAAATTTCAATAGGAGGACTTGCCTAAACCAGTTCTCTAAGTCTAGTTTTTTTTTTTGGCCAGTTGAATCTTCATGGCTTCTACTTAATCTGTTTCGGTATTTTTATTATTATTATTACAGCAGTGTGGAAAAAGCCGTTCTCATAAATTTGGTTTGTCACTCCAAGGTCATTTTTTGCGCACTTTAGACTAATTAGACCGGGACGTACTGTTTAACGTGGATTCTGAACCACTCACAAACATCCATGTCACCGCCAGGATTCGAGTCTGAAGCCTGTGGTATCAAAGGCCAGAGCGCTAACCAATTCTTCATCAGGTTTGGTTTGATTTGTCGCTCTACGGTCATTTTCAGCACACTTTGGGCTAATTAGACCAGGATCTACAGTTTAACGTGGATTCCGAACTGCTAACAAATACCCATGCCCCCACCAGAATTAGAGTCTGAAGCTTGTGATACCAAATGCCAGAGCGCTAGCCAATTGGCCAATCAGGCCGCGCTGTTCTCATAAGTGGTTGTAAAGGGAATCAGCACTTTTAGAGCCATCTTTGCAACATCAGGGAAAAGAACTGTGCCTTTTCTAGCAAATAATAAATGTAAAATGGCAAATTACCCACTTAACATTAGTTTATTTATTAAACTGGCAGCAAACACTACACAAATCAAATTTAAATAATCAATTAAAAACTGGATTAAATAAAGCAGTTAATGTATAACCAGTATAATTTAAGAAAAATAAATAAATAAATAAAATAACGGAACGTGGCAAAAATCGCAAATAACCCAAAATTTCAACTAAATTATCATTTCGCTGTCTGTAAAGAGCTGTTTTCATATGAGAACCAGTTATAGAGAGTTATCTAAAGAAAAAAAAAATATATGTATTTATTGTTTTTAGTAAATATCAAACTTCAAAAAACTCCTTTTCACTCACCATGATTAGATTTTTACCTTGTTGGAACATTTGCCAAAAACCCAACAATGGTTCACTTTTCCATTATTTCGAAATCATAATGTACCATAATAAATACCATTTTCTATCTTTTTTTCTTTTATTTCAAAGAAACGACAACATCATTAATTTCGAGGACAGCGCAATTGTACAACACGAGTACATCTGTAGGTAAAAGAATTAAAAAAAAAAACAAAGAAAGAAAAAGTGTTTTTTTTTTCCATGGAGCTGCCTGAATGATTGGTGGTGCACAAAAGAAGGCAACGGCGTTGCGTCACTTTCACTAGGCGTTCTCCCGCGGGTTGCGTAGGCTAGCAGGGTTCGATAGCCTCATGTGATCCATGATCTGTGTCAAGGATAGAGCAGATCAGAGCGAGAATAATAACCGTTCCGACAACCGGTTCGTCGTTGGAACGCAACAACGATTTGCAAGGTTCATGGTGCTTTTTTTGGCGAGTTTTTGTGGCGACAAAATGGTTTGAAATGTTGATCAACAAGTAAAAGTTGTCATTTATTATAGAGCATCAATTAAAGTAGCATATGATCTTTAAATTTTGTTAATTTGCAGAGGTTTTATGAGTGTTTAAATACTTTATAGCAACTGTTCTCGTCAAAAAAATTTTTTTGAATTAAAATATTCATTCAAAAATGCAGACATCCATCTAGTTCATTCAATCGGCAATATTTTCATCAATCATAAGTACGAAATTAGTTTTTCATTCAATCAATTTTTCAACGAAGTTTTAAAAGATATAACGGTTGTTATGATTTTTTTTTTATCTATCATCATACTTATTTGCGGTGAATTTCACAATTAAAAACACTTTGCACAATAGAATTGAAAAAAGGGAAATATATGTATTTGAGCAAGTAAATGTATATACCAAGTGAATAGCGCTCGGTGTCTTTGTTAATTTGCAGAGGTTTTATGAGTGTTTAAATACTTTATAGCAACTGTTCTCGTAAAAAAATTTTTTGATTAAAATATTCATTAAAAAATGCAGACATCCATCTAGTTCATTTAATTGGCAATAACTTCATCAATCATAAGAAAATTAGTTTTTCATTCAATCAATTTTTCAACGAAGTTTTAAAAGATATAACGATTGTTATCATTTTTTTTTTTTTTTTATCTATCATCAAGCTTATTTGCGGTGAATTTCACAGTTAAAAACATTTTGCACAACAGAATAGGATAAAAGGAAATATATATATATATATATGGGGCCTGATAGCCAAGTGACTAGCGCTCGGTATCGCAGGTTTCGGGCTCGAGTCCCGGCTGTGCCATGAATGTTTGTATTGGTTGGAATCCACTTTATAACCGTAGGTCCTGGTCTAATATGGATGTCGAGCTTAAGGCTGACAACCCTACCCAGTAAAAAGAAAAACATCTCTCAAATCTGCCAGTGGGCTGACGGCCTTGGCCCACAATGGGGCTGTTGAGCCAATTATGATGATGACATATATATTCAGATTTAAAACCTAGTTATTAAAATTATTTGCATTTAAAAAACATTATATAAATTTTATTTTTATATTCCATTAATCAGATACTTACTATTTTACACCTGCTATTGCTAAAATTTATTCTGCATTATTTAAAAGAAAAATAAAATGTAAAGAAAATTCATTCTGAGAGAAAATTAAATGAATGTCAATTGGCCAGATATTTTATAATTTGTGACAATTGAGAAGTGATACATTGCATACTGCTATAAAACGATCACATATAATATTATAGAATTATATATAATTCTAATGGATTTAACTGCGATTTGTCTCGATTACATATTTTCCACGAAATTGTTTGAATAATTTACAGTACTGGTTTCTAAAGTGGGCGTTACCGTTCCCTACGGGCAGCGATAGGGGAAGGGGGAGGGTATTGGTAATTTCAGATGCATGGATGCATTTGGGAACATTGAATTAGAAAAACTGTTCGTACATGCTTTGCTTCTTCTGTTGGGTAACATTATTGCATTTTATGGTTCTTTACAAGAAAGGACTGGTAGGCGAGACTAGCTTACAGTAACAAGAACATCTGCTTGGAATGACTTGTTGAGATTACGAAGCTATAAATAGATGTAACATCCTCTAATGTCGAAATAATGAAATTCAGAGATTTAATACTTACAACTTTTATTCACATGTTATAAAAGTTGGTTTTTACACCAGTACTGGCTTCTAAAGTGGGCGATACTGCACCCTAAGGGCAGAGGAATGATTGACGGGTGGGAGGGTGTGGGGTTAGTAATCTCGGATGCATGGATCTATTTGGGGGCATTGAACAAAAAAAAAAAAGAGAATGCATGTTATGGTTCTTTACAAGAAAGGACTGGTAGGCGAGTACAACTTACAGTAACAAGAACATCTGGATGTAATGACTTGTTGAGATTACGAAACTATAAATGGATGTAAAGTCCTCTAATGTCGAAATCATGATATTCAGAGTATTTAACATTACAATTTTAATTCACATATTATGCATAAAATGTATTAATTTAAGGCCCTCGACAGCTATTTCTGAAATATATTATCAAAGAGTTAACCTTAGCGTTTATCGTACTTTGTCTCAACTGCGTGTCTCAATCTTCTGTGTGTAATGCGAATGTTACTATGGTTTATTTTTACAAAAAATTTAATAATTTCAAGCTTCAAGTTTTCTTATTTACTACAACTTTATAATATGCTCTAAAAGGCAATTAGATGTATAAATATGCAAATACATAAAAGAGTATCAATTTTTTTTACTATATATTTCTGTTAATTCACTTAAAGAAATAAACAGGGAAGCATACAGGCAAATACGTTTAGGAACCACTGTTCAACAATATTCAAATTTTTTTGCACTATCAGAATTAATAAAAAGTATTTCGCCGAAATTTATTAATGAATTATAGTTAAATATAGGAAAATACATTCGATATTTTTCTATTTTACAAAATCTTTTGTAGTTCATTGGGATTTTGATGTTTAAAAATATTTGTGATGATAATCGAATTATTTCACTCTTCGAAACTAGTTACAAATACAAAAGCAGCTCTATTTTGGGTCGTTCTCGTAATAGAAAGTTTGCCAATGATTTGTTACGGGAAAAAATAGACTGACATTTCTGAACTTCCGTCACTTTTTTTCTACTTCCGTTAATGCATTTCCTGCCACCGAAACTTTCTCGAATCATGAATGAAATGATCCACAATTCACTTTTCCAAGAGAATAGATAAATTTATATATATATATATATATATATATATATATAAAAGAAAGTAATTTATAACAGACAGAAATTAAACAGTTGAAATTTTTCTGTGAGTTGTAAGAGCTCCCATCATTCTCAGAACACAGCTGCCATCATTCACCAATAGTTAAAATTAGTGCTATTATTTAAAAATTGCATCTATGCATGGAGTATTGTAATTATTAGAAGCACAAAATAAGACATCCTGTGCTTTTTGTATTAAGGGACAGTGTTAACAATTGTGACAGGGAAAAAAATACAACGACAGTCCCACTTGTGAGCTGATCAATGTAAAGTGCACGGCTTAACCTGCAGGATGGCTCAGGTTTGGCGTCCTTTGCAACCACTGTTTTCAGAAATGAAGAGACTCGATGACGATTGTGGTAACGCGTGTATCGATAGCTTGTAAGGACTTTTCTAATTTTCCCCTATGCGACAGCAAAAATTGGGCTTAATAAAAATAAGGTTTAAAACTAAGGAAGAATTTATGCGATTATCCTCAAAATTTTCCCAGAAGGCTTCTCAACGCTTGTCGATGGCGGTTTGTTTCCGACTCATTTTCTAGTCTTTTTTTATGCAATAAATAAATTTTATTATTTTTTTTTTTTATTACAAAAAAGGTATAAGAAAGGCCTACTTTATGGTATAGAAATTAAACTTTTGCAATGTTCTAAAATTATATGGTACGTTTATAACTGTTTTAAATCTTGGCATGTCTTCATAATTTAAACTTCAATGTAAGTTAATGTTTGACAAAACTAAAATCAATAAAAATAAATAAACATTATTTTCTAAAATTATTATGGCCATAAGATAACATCGACAACAGTTATGAATAACTTTCTTTTTTAGAAATTAAACTTTTGTGAAATTATATACATAGCTAAAATATATGCTATTGCGGTAATGGATCTTCACAAATGGTACTTAGCTTTCTTTATTCTATGTTTATTTTTTTTTTTTGCTGCTAGCATTGTTATCATTAAGTTTTACTTTATTTATTGTTCTATTTATTTATACAGCTCGCGGGAAAAAGATATTGCGGAGGTGGTTCTTCACATACAGAAAAAAATTCTCTGCTGATTTTTTTTCCCCCTATTCGATATAGTAATCCACTCTAATTTTGTTTTAATTATTTTGCTATTTTATTATCAAGCTCGTTTTATACAAACATACAGTTCTTCGGCTGATCTACGCTCTTTCCTAATCTTTGTCAATAATAAATCTAATTTATTTCAATATCTTCCCGAGTTTTATTTACAATGACGAAAGGTTTTTCAGTTTTACTCAATTATGTCTAAAAATAATTCTATCGTAAATTTCTTATTTGATGTCGAAGCTATTATCAATGCTAATATAACTATTTTTCTGCTTTTCAATTTTCAATTCTAGCAGTAATTAAATCGTAAGAAGCAAGTTGTACAATTTTCCACAATATATATATATATATGTATATTATATATATACATATCAAAAATCTTTAATCGGGAAAATACTCGTTGCCATTTGTAAAATTATAAATAAAGTTGAAAAGATTTTAACGTAAAATATGGTTTTGTTTTGACTAGATTCATAAATTTCGCCAAGAATTTTTGTAACGGCAATTGCTAGTGATTTATTTATTTATGTTTATTTTAACTGATTTTTTTATGGTATATCTTTAAATGAATATTAAATTAATTCTTTTGGTAGCTATTACAATCGTATGTACATAAATATATGAAATAATTGGTCATAGTGAATTTATTAAACATTTTTTTTTTGCATATGTCTTAATTTTAATTTTGCAATCGCCATTGATATTTCTTCTCATTTACAACTTATCAAATTAAAATTAATTGCTGCTTTTACTTAACAGCTTAAACGCCATGTAATATTTGTTTATATTAAATTAAAAAATGTTGAATTTTTAGTATTTGACGGGAGAAGGTTTTTTTGTTGTTGTTGTTTAGAACTTAAGAAAACCCTTACAACAGTAATTCTCAAACTTATTTGCCGTTAAGTTCCCAAGTTAAGTAATTACTCAACGCCCCCTCTTCCCGGAAATCTGCTTTCGTTAAGCGAACAAACAGAAAAATAAAGTAAAAAAATAAATAAAAAATAAAAGTGTTCTTTTTTTAAGTATTTGTACCTAATCTTTTGACCTCAACATTTATTAGTCACAACATTTTTGAAGTCTGAAAGGCCGAGTGCATGGCCGAGCGCTCGGTGCCACAGGTTTCGGGTTCGAGTCCCGGCGGCGTCATGGATGTTCGTAGTGGTTCGGAATCCACTTTAAGCCGTAGGTCCCGGTCTCATATGACTGCAAGGGCGTCATGGAGCCAAAGTCAGACTTCTACCCACGGGTGCTCCATCACAACAGAATCTGCTTCCTTTCCCTTCAATCATGAGTACATATGGGCTCGTGGTTTGGCCTAGATGTTTGCCAATTGTGTTTTTGAAACAACAACAACACAACATCTTTATTTACTATGTTTTTAGTAAATAAAGATGTTTTTTTTTTTTCTTTCTAATGCAGCTGGCAAACACTTAGACATGGACGTCTTGGATGCCTCAAGGCAAGCGCTGCACAGACGTTACTCACTTTGCATTACCCAGGGGGTGGGAGGCGTGTAACTTGAAGATAGGCCACGGACGCGGAGTAATAATGCCCCGCAACACTCTACGATCCTATTAGACAGGAACCTACGGTTTAAAATGGATTCCGAACCACTACAAACATCCATGGCACCGCCGGGACTCGAACCCGAAACCTGTGGTACCGAGCGCCAGAGCCACCACTCGGCCATTCAGGCCCCGTAAATAAAGATGTTGTAATTAATAAATATTGAGTTTGAAATTATAAAATTATTTTATGTATTCAACCATAGTAACCTTCACATTCTTCTTCATTGGTGCAATAGCCCCTTTGCTAGGCCAAGGCCGTCTGCCTACTGGCAGACATCGAGACAGAAAAATCTTTTTGTTTTTACAAGTTGTCAGCCCTATGCCTAACAGTTAAATTAGACTGGGACCTACTATTTAAATTGGATTCCGAACCACTACAAACACCCATGGCACCGCTGGGACTCGAATCCGAAATCTGTGGAGTGTGTGCCCAGAGCGCTAGACGCTCGGCCACCAGGCCCAAACATTTTCATTCCACACGTAAAAATTAAGGTAACGAAAGATAACATGGGAATAACATTAAAAATGATCGACGCCAAGTTCGGCTATGTTTTTTAATTAAGATTAATTATGATTGACACTGAAATCAATTGTTTGACAATAATTTATTTAATGAATGGATTTTGAGGATTGTTAATACAATTTTTATATAGTACTTAAATAAAAGTTGAATGTGTTATATAATCTGGATATCATAATTTGGACAGTAGAGATTACTACATATTTACTTTAAATTTTTATTATTGTAAAAGAAAATAAAGAATATTTTTGTTATTGTATAGAAATAAAGATAATCTTTTCGCAACATCTGTTGATTTTTTTTTTTTTTTATTATTATTAACTGTAACCGAACGAACTGGCGCCATCTGTTGGTACCACCCCATATTACTTTCAATTTCTACTTTGAATTGGTGTATCTGGTGTAACCTTGATTCTCTGTAACCTTTACTTTGCAAGTTTTGTAACCTGTTTTATATTTTTATGTACTTTTACTTTATTTTCAGTTTATTTAAATTTTTTAATTTTAATTACATTTTTTTTTTTTTTTTTTTTGAGGGGAGGGAACGGACACCTAATTGTACCGATAGATTTTGCTTTTTGGATCTCCTGCTTTAATTTTTCTCAAGTAGGAGATGTTTTTCTTAAATTCTTTGAGTTTTTTAATATTTTTACTCTTCAAGCAACTTCAATAGTGCAGATTTTGTTAACTATCTTTAAGATATGGAGGTTTAATGGTTCTTAAAACTACATTGAACTCCGTAACCGGTACGCCCTTTGCTCGTTGTCCAGGATGTTTATAGATCTCGTTTAGATCAGTCAACGGACTCGACCACCAGTCAATTGTATTTTTTTTCTTCAATTCCTACTATTAGTTCACACACTTGCTATATATATCTTGTTCAAATTTTCAATCGTTAATAAACACTTTTTTTTATTCCTCCACCCAAGTTCAAATACATTTTTTTGAACTTCTAGTGGATGTTACTTGATGTTAATACAGTTTTTCAAATATTAATTCATTAATAAATTAATTTTATTTTTTTTTAGATTTAAGTTGCACGTATCTACCAATAGATGGCGTCCGATGTAAGAGGAAAATTTTAACTTTATTTATAAAAGACTTTCTGCAATATAGTGCAAAAAATGTAGGAATTGACTTAAAAAATTTTTTTTATATATTACTTGGTTTTTTTTACCTGAAAAATAATGTTACGCTTATGTTTTATAACAGGTGAAAATGTACGAATAGTTTTTATTAACTTCTGGTCTTCTTTTCTTTCTTGAATCTACCATCACCCCCGATTGCTTCATTGCCCACTAGAGGGCGGTGTCAGCCACTTTCGTAACCATCTTAAGGATCGTGAAATCGAGCTGGCTGTTTATGGGATTCGATGAGAAAAAATTCATTATTTCATTAATTTCTAGCAAATTTTGTATTTCATTTGCTATAAATTTTCTTAAAAATCAGAATTTTAATAACGCTTGCAATAATGAGAAAAAAAGAAATCATTAGATCTCATCAAGGTATAAAAGTGAATTTCCTTCTTAAAAGCAGTAAAACGTACTCTCGTTAAAAAGTAAGTATTTTTGGAAAGAAGTCCATGCTTTGACTTAGCTAGAAAAATAAATTCCTGGATAAAAATAGGATGCGAGAAAAAAAAAAAGGAAAACCCCGATGTATTCACTGCAGTCTTCGTAATCTGGCAACTAGCGCACTGATTACAAAGTACCAATGAAACTAAGAAGTCTCTAAACCTCATCATCAGCGTTAATGGATTCAAAAGTTTTAAAAATTAGATGACTGCTTAATTAATTAAGAAAAATAAGCTTAAGAAAAAATGTCATTTTTAAAATAAAATTAAGATCATAACATGTAGAACTAAGCAATAAAAGTTAATAAAAAAATTGCATTGAAAATAATAAAAATCCGATACAATTAGGAACCTGTTGCAGATGTCACAAAATTTTAAAAAGTCGAAAAATGAATTTAAAAAAATGATAAATTCAAGTGCGACCAATACGGAGTTTGGTTTGTCGCTCTACGGCAGGGCCGGATTTTCCTATAGGCTAACTAGGCTTCAGCCTAGGGCCTCGAGATCAAGAGGGGCCTGCATTCAAATTATTAGCAAAATTAGAATTACACTATTCTAAAAACAGTAAACACTAAAACACTGAATCGAATATAAGGAGAAATTCTACACATATGAATAATAAACAAATTTAAAAATGTATTGGTTGAGATCAACGCGTTCGGCTCATTGGGTCTGTTCGTTTGTATATACTATATTGCACAAAGGATAGTTCATACTTTCGGTTATTTGATAGAAAATATGATAATTTTTATTGCATATTCTGTTTTCATGAGCAAAGATTTTTATTATTGAATTTTGTTTATTTGTAAATGTTGTGTGTTATGTTTGATTAGTTATTGTTACAAGTACTATATAGGGTGCTGAGAATAAATGTCCAAATAAGTATTCTCGACTTTTTTTTTGTGCCACATTTTTTATAAAGTTTAGTACCAATCACAACATATTGATATATATCACAGTAATGATGTATTGTATTATCTCTCATGTAATTTACAAACTTAAATATGGGAGGTGAAAGGGCCTCATAAGTGGAATAACTTAGGGCCTCTTTACATCTAAATCCGGCCCTGCTCTATGGTCATTTTATGCACACTTTAGGTTACTAGCGGCAACTAGCGCACTGATTAGAAAGTACCAATGAGACTAAAAGTCTCTAAACTTCCTCATCAGAGGTAATGGATGCGAAGTTTTTAATTTGGGTGGTATGGATTAGTTAAGAAAAAATAAAAATAAGAAACAATTTAATTTTTAAAATAAAATTAAGAGTTTCTTAACATGAAGAACTAAGGAATAAAAATTAATTTAAAAATTGCATTGGAAAGAATAAAAAATCCAATACAATTACGGACCTGTTGCATATGCCACAAAATTTTAAAGAGGGAGTCAATAACAAACGAAAAGGAATTATAAAAAAAAATGAAAAGTTCAAGTGCGGGTTTTGGTTTGTCGCTCTACGGTCTTTTTTAGACCGGGACCTACAGTTTAACGTGGATTTCGAATCGTTGCATTTCGATCGAACATTCATTGCACTGCCAGGATTTGAACCTGAACCTGGTGTTAACAAAGGCCAGAGCACTAGCCAATTGGTCATCAGGCCGCACGAATATGGGGAGTCATTGTTGATGGTCACTACGTTTTGAAGGTCAAAGTTGAATGCCTTCATAAAAATTTGTGGGGCATCAAGATTGGCAAATAGCAAAGTAGGAGAAAGTATGACCCTTCAAGTTTACAATCTATCAATGCAAAAAAGGATTCTTTCCTGTTGTTGTTTACAGAATCCACTCTTTTCTTCAACTGATCAAGGAATTTATGTTATGACGGATGCGACAGCTTCGAACCTGAAACCTAAGGTACCATTAGGCCGCACAATGATGGAGAGTCATTGCTGATGGTCACTACGTTTTGAAGGTCAAAGTTGAATGCCTTCATAAAAATTTGTGGGGCATCAAGATTGGCAAATAGCAAAGTAGGGAGAAAGTATGACCCTTCAAGTTGCAATCTATCAATGCAAAAAGGATTCTTTCCTGTTGTTGTTTACAGAATCCACGCTTTTCTTCAACTGACCAAGGAATTTATGGTATGACCGATTGTCCAATAGCAATCCACGCCGATATCGTCAAAAGAATTCCGATGAGAATCTTGCAGATGGTTTTTGGCCATAAAAATCTTACACAATAAACTATTCAATTATTTGGAGCAGTATGCCAGTGGTTAGAGAACACTAAAAAGTCTCGTGAGCAAGACAGTAGAGCCGACCGTAAAGATGACCGTAGAGCGAGAAACCAAACCAAACCAAACTAAAAAGTTGTATTCCTCTCAACTTTTATTAATCAAATGTTTATGTTTAAAAAAATACAGCACTAGATATAAATTAGTAAACTAATTGAAAATGTCATCCTGAACCTTCTTAAAAATGAGTCAAATCAAAAGAACCTTCTCATCCCACAGCAATTTGGATTTACCGAAAAACTTTCTACAACTCATCAGCTCTACAATCTCACAGAAACTGTTGCTGAAGGATTTACCTGGAAATATGAAACTGCTGCAATTTTTCTTGATGTGGCCAAAGCTTTTGATAGAGTGTGGGTTAATGGATTGATTTACAAACTCATTTCTTACAATTTCTCTCCTTATTTGATTCAAGTAATTCGTAGCTATCTTTCAGACAGACACTTTGTTGTCGCAGTAGGGAATACTGATTCCTCAATTCGTGATATTCACGCTGGTGTGCCCCAGGGCTCTATTCTAGCTCCTTTCCTCTATAATATCTTTATCAACGATATTCCACAAAAAGAACAATATCAAAATTAGTCTCTATGCTGATGACACTGCAATCTTAACGCAAGGCCGAAAAACTTGCATCATCCAAGAAAATTTGCAAAATTATATCATTGATTTAGAAAAATGGCTCATTAACTGGAAGATAAAATTAAATGTGGACAATACTGAAGCAGTTCTTTTCACTTGCAAAAAATCCTATAACCCTCCTAATATTAAAATATACAATAATTATATCACCTGGTTTAAAGAAACTAAGTACTTAGGAATTATCCTTGATAGTAAACTTAACTGCAGATCGCATATCTACAACCTTAGAAATAAATTCAATACTCAATTTAGAATTCTCTACCCTTTAATCAATAGAAATTCAGCTTTACCTCTTAATCTCAAAATTCTAACATATCTCTCTTATCTCCGTCCAGTATTAGCTTATGCAAGCCCAGTTTGGGGTTCTGTCGCACGTACAAATTTGAAATTATTCAAAGGCTTGAAAACCAAACTCTCAGAATGTTAACAAATTCACCCTGGTACTTTCGTAATGACGATATTAGACGAGCTCTCTTGATTCCAAGTTTAAGACAATTTGTTCACAAAATTTCTACTAAATTCTATAATGATATGCGAAACATTAATAACCCTGTATTAAATATCCTACAAAATTACGATTATGATGTTTCTTCCGCAAACATAGCAAAAGACCTCGCACTGTTCTAAATATTTTAAATTAATTCCTTACAACTAACTGCCTAGACGAAAAAGTTCGCTTTTCTCTAATTTGTCATTCGGGGTTATTACATACAACTGATTCCATCAACATCTACATTTTTGATATTTTTCATTTTATAATTTTATTAAATAAATAATTCTCTTTTTAAAAAAAAAAGAGCATTTAATTATCTATTTTGCTTATTAACTCAAAGGGCACGAGACCACCGCTATGTTTCAACATTTTACAAAGAAGGAGCTAGTGGCCGCTACGCGGCCAGGATCTCCGTAATAATCTACAATAACAATACACTAGATATAAAAATAAGTTATGGTTATAGAAAGTTGCCTGTTATGGTTACATTAAAAATCTAAGTTGATCTGAAAATTTATCTGATCGATATATTAATATGAAAATCAAGTTGCATTAATTTAGATATCAAGCCATGATTTCAAAGAGATTGTCATGAGATTTTACTATGCCCAAAAAACAACATTATCGTAAATTTGCAACATGGATTAACTCATTGGCAAGTAGTAGCTGATGAATCATACTTAGGTTTCTCCTGAAGCCAAATTGCTGAAAGATGAGATTGTTATTTTCTTGCCAATGGTGATTCAGGCTTTTAAGAATCATATATTTGAATATTTTGCTCACACTGTTAAAAAATGAGATAATTTTGAGTCGAGGATGAATTTTATCCTGTTTTGGATTAGTATTGTATAGATTGGATTACGGTAATTTTCCAGTTTTGTAATATTCTTACATCATAATACATTCAAGCAACATTTTTTCATTATACAACTGATAATATAAATATCGTTCGACCTTTGACAGTATAGAAAGGTAAACACCCTTTCTAATAGCGGAAAAGTATGAATCACTTACTTGTTAGGCATGCTACTCGATTACTTGTTGTGACTACTAGGGATATTTACGCGCAAAGGAATTTTGATTTAGGTTAATCGCTCTAAGATCATATTTTTTGCACACTTTAGGCTAATTAGAAGGGACCTGCTGTTCAACGTGGATTCTGAACCATTAACAGACATCCATGCTACCGCCAGGAATCGAGCCTGAAGCCAGTGGTACCAAAGGCCAGAGTGCTAACCAATTGGCAACCAAGCAATTTTGTATAAGTTGCTCGGGAATTTTTTTCGCATATTTTTTATATTATGTAATTTAACATTTAAATTAATTAATAAAGTAAAATAATTTTTATAACATCTTTTTGAACTATTATTCTTCTACATTACGCCCATCTATGTAAACCTGTCCAAATTGACAGCTCGTAATTTTTCCGTATAATTGGTGGTCCAACTCAAATAACCAAAATGAATTTTAGTTCGAGAATTGCGACGAATCGATTCTCAGTCCATGCCTGAAGCAATAAAAAACTTCTTACGACATTGGCACCGACGAGATTCGAACTCATAATCTCTTGTTTACTAGACAGGCGCTTTAACCAACTAAGCCACGGCGCCACGACTACATGCATAAATAAGGTTAATAGCATATTTTAACTCTCCTTTGACCTTTCTTCGATGACCTTGAGAATTTTTGCAAAAGACATTTTTGAACAGAAAGGAATGTGTGAATAGTTTAAGCTATAGAGGTTAAAAGGTTAGATTATAAAGTTCCCACATTCCTAAATTATCTTTATATATATATATATATATATTTCAACATTATAGTAATTATTTGTAAAATAAATTAAGATAATTTAAATTCACAATGAATTATAAAAATTAACGGATCGAAACTAAAATACTTATTTACCTATTTATCCATTTAGATTTACTTTAGTAGGAAAATAAGATATAAAAAAAAAAAATTACTACACAATTTCATATATGATCATTTAAATTTTTGATGATGATGATTTAAAGAATTTTTGTTTTAAATTTTTCATTTATTTATTTTTATTTTTACTTCTTTATCTTTTGTCTATGCGAGTTTTATTCGAATCGATAAACAAACAAAACAAATATTTACAAGGGGAATTTTACTGAAGAAATTAGTATATGAAATTTCTATTTTTTTATATTTTTTTTATTATCTTTTCTAATCTTGTAAAAGGGCGCACAATATTGACAACCGGGTACATTTTGGATAGATTGAATTGATTGTGTAACAAACCAACTAGATCAGGGTTGGCCAACGCTTGAGATTTATCACACTTTAACAAAATATATTTATTTTATAACGGCTAAAATAGTGAAAACCAATGTATTAAAAAATACATTATGCATACATACATATATTAAAAAATAAACTGCCGAAATTACGAAAAAAAATTAACATTGATTTTAAAATAATATTCTTGAGAATATAGGACAGATATTGCCTGCTTTATTTATGAGTTTACAGTCATGAGTTCGCAGAAATTATTAATAAAATTATATTCTTCGAACTCCTGATGCGCGTATCTTGGAACATCTAATATTACAGATTCTATGTTCACTTTAAGTCACCTCAGAGACGCAGTGATCATCCCTAGATACGCACAGTTGATTATTGATACCAGAGTAAACCAGACTCTTAGTTAAAGTTGTTAGCGCTTTTGGTTCCACTTACACCTGTGAATTGGTTTTTTTTTTTTTTTCTAAAATTAAATTGACCAAACACAAAGCACTCTCAAACATAACGGACGCAACAACCATTACCATGTGCAAATACTCAAATTGAGATTGATTTGCAAATGCTAAGTGAAAGAGTGGAGAAACAAATATCGCACTAGTAAAATAAATATTTTTTAATGATTTCGTTTTTTTTATTTCGTTCATATATATATATATATATATATTTTATATTTAATTTTTAGTGCTATATATTTCTTTACAATGTGTGTTTAGTATCATTATTATTAGATTATCTATGTTTACATGTAAGAATAATAATAAATACAAAAATGAATGTTTCAATTTTCACTCCACAAAGTATCACTCTAAAGTAGCCAGCAAGATCATTTGGATTGGCCACCCCTGAACTAGATATTCCCCATTAATAATATCAATGATCTAATTTCATTATAAATAGGAATATTCTTTTTTTACACCATTTATTTGTGAAAAATTTTCTATACAAAGCTGTGTGTGATTGTTTAATATATTTTTCAACGGATAATAACTTTAATTGTTGATCTTCTCTTTTATATATTTTTTTTGTTCTGATAAGGCTAGAAATTTTAAATGAGCAGTTGTTTATAAAATTCATATATTTGTTTAAAATTTTTAATGATTTTTCAATAACTTCAACGATGAACGAGAAACGCATCTAATTTCGTAATTACATTCTCTAATTTTGTAGAGGATCCACTTTATCGATAATCAGATAACTGATAACCACATTATTGATAACATATTTATTTCAGGTGAATTGAATTCTTTTTTCGTTACTGTTTTGGGACAAATTCTGTGTCCGGCAGAGCGGAACGGACAGCCCATGGGTGGTCTACTCGTGGAAGGAGCAAGGGGGGCTTCTGTTGGGGTAGCGCTGTCATAGATACAAGTTTGACTTGGTTCCGAATGGCTGAAGAAGAAGGTCATTGCCTTACGTTTTAAGAGGAATTACACCGCATTTGCACATCGTATGGTATAAGATTCGGAAAATTTCACCTGATAGTCCCACTAACGAAGCCAGAGGCTGATCATCACGAAAGTCATCGAATCTTCATTATTGAAACAATGTCGCTAGCAGATTGAATATCAGTCTTAATACTCACCAGTGGCGCTCGTTATCACTGAGCCCCGAATCGGGTATGTTTTCTGTAACCAATCAAATAGATAACCTACAGTAAATGATATCAGTGATTCTAATATATTTATAAATATGAATTATTTTTATATCATTATTTATTTGTGAAGAATTATATATTCAAAGTATCAGAAGGGAGCAAAGCGTAAGATGATAACTTTATCTTGTGAAAAGAGTTAAAGCTTTTTTTCCGTATACGTAGATATGTATAACGAAATATTCGTCCATCTTATTTCTATCGGATAAAATTTATTTCTTATGTTTAATTTTTGGATTCACTAAATTTAATACGAAAAAAAGATCATGATTTTTTTTTTTTTTTAATACTTTTAGCATATACTTCTATGCTTAATTTTTCTTATAATCTGATGAATTTCTTTTCGGTGATGATTAAAAAAAATTTAATAATTTCAGTTCTTTCTGATGTTAATAGGAGTTGAAAATTAAATTATGTTGTTGTTGTTTCTTATCCCACTTGACTTGCCAAGCCCACGAGCCCATACGTACTCATGATTGAAGGGGAAGGAAGCAGCTTCTGTTGTGTTGGAGCACCCGTAGGTAGAAGCCTGACTTTTGTTCCGTGATGCTCTTACAGTCATATGAGACCGGAACATACGGCTTAAAGTGGATTCGAACCACTACAAACATCGATGGCACCGCCGGGATTCGAACCCGAAACCTGTGGCACCGAGCGCCAGACACTCGGCCATTGAGGTCCCAAATTTGTGAATGCCAATGGCACGCATTGTTTCCAGGTGGCCACCCACCCAAGTACTGACCAAGTTGCTTGACTTCGGTGATCTAACGAGAATCGGTATATTCAGCATTGTATGGCCGTTGGCTAAAAGCTGAAACCCTTAGGCACCGACGAGATTCCAACTCGTGAACTCCTGTTTACTAGACAGGCGTTTTAATCAACTAAGCCACGGCGGCGCTTAAATTATGGTATACAGGTAATGAATGCATTTTTCTTTTTTTCTGCGATAAATTAATATTCAAAAATGTTTTGAGTACAACAAGCATAAAATATAACTAAATTTTTCATTGAAGAATCTAATTTATCCATAGCATCAAAATAATAATTATTTCTTGAACTTGTTAATTTTAATGTCTTACTACACACAAGCGCAGTTATTTTGTTACTTTAGTCACAGAAGAAGAGAATTTTTAATAAGAGGAAGTTTTGTTTTATTAAATAATATATTTTTAATTTGATTTTTTTAAATTTTTTAAAAACAATTTATATATATTCTTTTCTTCAAATGTAAATCTGTTTCAGTAAATCATTTTTTTAAAATATATTTATCTACATAATTCTATCTATCTTTTATATAGATTTATTTTTATATAATAATTAAATATGCGTATATATATATACTCATATTTAACTATTATATAAAGCAAAATTACTTTAAATATACACACAAGATATGTACACACACATAAATTATTTTATAAAGTAAAATTACCTTAAATATACACGCATACCTTATATATACGCGCATCTAATAATTATATAAAAAGCAGAATTACCTTAAATTTATACTCGCGTAAATTATTTTATAAAGTAAAATTACCTTGTTTATATATATATATATATATATATATATATATATACATTGCATTAACCCATAGAGCAAATAAAAAGAAGTTAAATAGAACTTTGGAAACATTTAATAGAAAGTAAAAAACTCTCGAGATACACATACATCATATCATCACGCAATTTTTTATGGCGGATTTCATCACATGCTGAAATCGTAAACTTCAGCCAAAAAAATTCCGATCTATGATATATAAATAACTACTATCTAAGATACCATGAAATATAAACAAAATGTATCATCTGTAATTTCTTTTGAAATAAGAGTTATAGTCAGTTTAGTCACTGAAAAATAGATTGGTAATTAAATAAAATATACTATTTATCAATATAACTGTTTTTTGTTGTAAATTTTTATATTAGCAGAATTTTAAAACATTAATACGAAAAAATCTCAAATGTTTTTCAAAGAAATTCAAAAAAATTTAGTTTGGGCGACATTCGTAACAAATGCGAACGCCTTTAAGTCAAGGTCAAAGGAAAAAATAAAGGGTCACTAGGATGAACTGAAAACTGGACGTTGCATTCTTGACCGCAGCCACAGGAACTCAAGGTCACATTTTCTTAGAAACTAATCCAGAGTTCATGGAAGTTCTTCGACCTGTTACACACACCCAGTAACTGAGAAGACAAGATTTCATAAGATATAATATGGGAATCAAAAAACAAAGTTGCCACAATGACTGCCAAGACACCTCTGTTCTCTAGAAATGATGACTTATTCTTCATACGAAATCAGAATTTAAATTTCTAATTTGCATAGTAGTAAAAGTAAAAATCTATACATCCATGATACTAACCATTATACTAAAGGTGGCCAACCCAAATGATCTTGCGGGCCACTTTCGAAAATGCATCCTAACTCCGTGGGCCGCATATTAGATTTAGACCCACTATAGACATTCTTTTTTTGTGAAAAGTCGAAACATAATGAGTTATTATTTGTGTGCTTACTATTATCCCTACATGTAAACATAGATAATATAATAATAATGATACTAAACGCACATTGTAACAAAACAATTTATAACACTAAAAATGAATTATAAAAAAAAAAAATTATAAATATAAACGAAATAAAAAATGAAATCATTAAAAAATATTTATTTGACTAGTGCGATATTTGTTTTTCCACTCTTTCACTTGCTTTTGCAAATGTTGTGTTTGAGCGTGTTTTGTGTTTGGTCAATTTCATTTAAAAAAAAAAAAAAAAAAAAAAACGATTCGCAGATGTAAGTTGAACCAAAAGCGCTGACAACTTCAACCAAGAGACTGGTTTGCTCTGCTATCAACAATCAACTGTGAGTATCTAGGGATGGTTACTGCGATTACTTAAAGTGAAACATGTAACCTGTTATATTAGATGTTCCAAGATGCGCTCGCGTCATGTATTCTCAGAATGCAATTTAATTATTCTGCGAACTCATGAATAAAACAGGCAATATCTGTCATATATTCGCAAGAATTATTTTAAAAATCAAAATTGATTTTTGCTCAAAATTTTGACAGTTAATTTTTGATAATATATATGAATGCTCACATAATGTATTTTTTTAATACATTGGTTTTCACTACTTTGGCCATTATAAAATAAATATATTTTTGTAAAAGTGTGATAAATCTTACGGGCCGGAAAAATATTCAAGGCGGGCTGCTGGTTGGCCACCCCTGCACTATACTAATGAAAAAAAAAAAAAAACCTCTAGAACTATTTCAAATAAATTGCCATCAAATTTAAGGACTATCTCCAGCATGGAGCCAATTTTTTAGAAGAATAAAATTGCATCAAACCGCACATAACATACATTAATTTGATGATAGATTGGCATTGGAGTGAGACAGACGGAGAGCTGTTGTGCTGGAAGCTTAAGTCTGTAATACCAGTAAAGAAGAAGAATTTGAGGATAGTTGTTATGCAAAAGGAGTATACACTAATATTCCAAAGTTATGCCATAGATGGGACTGACGAAAGTCATTTAAGTCGAAGTCGCGTAAGTCGTGGTACAATTTAACATATAAATTTTATGTAATTGGGATTGAAGATCAATAAAAGTACTAGTTTAGTTTAAAAATATTTATTAAAATTGTTCTTTATTCAGTCAGCCTTCTACACTTTTGGACTTTTAAAAATTTTTTGTTCTCCAAAATATTCCACAATTATTTTGAAAACAGGCTGTTTTCTTTAAAAAAAAAAAAAAAAAAAAATGTTTTTCCACTTTTTTACCATATTGAAAACTTACAGTTGAAAAATTTATGCTTAACATTAAAGAAAATATATATTTATAAAAACATATTCATCATGTTGAAGACTTTCCGCATTCAAAACACGTTAGAATTAATTACCATTATTAACCAAATTTAAATGCATGTCTGAAGAAAAATAAATAACAGAAAAACTTATTGATAAAAAGAGATAAAGTGACTGAGTATTAAAAAAACATGAACTATTATTGCAAATTAAAATTCCCTTTTAATGTTTCTGACTCCTATAATGTGGCCTGTTGGCCGAGTATCTAGAGCTCGGTGTCACATGTTTCGGGTTCAGTACCGGCGGTGTAATTGATGTTTGTAATGGATACGAAATCCACTTTAAAAGGTACCACAAGGTCCTGCCTAATATAAAGAGCGTTGAATGTATGGCCGACTCCATTAAAAGGAAAACATCTCATGTTTTGGAACTACCAGTAGGTAGACCGCCTTGGTTCACCATGGAGCTGTTGCGCCATTGAAGAAGAAGGATATAACAGATAAATTAACTGAATCAGAAGGCATTTATGATCAATGTTGCAAAACGAAAAACTTGGGAACCGCTTAACTCCAAGTTCACACAAATCGGAGTATTACTGAAATATACCATTTAAGATATAGTTTAACCACCGATTGTATGGAAGGAACCGGACGAATCGATTACTTGTTAAAGGTACCAGTTAGATATAGGAGGTGCGAAGAAGCTTTTAAAGAAAAAAAGTTTATCAGTTATTGTGGAATTTTTTTCCTCTAATTTTCCTTTTCGATATTTTTAATTTAAAATTTTAATCATTAAAAATTCAATTTTTTATTCTATTTAAAAACTTTCTAAAAATATCTTTCTCTCCTATTATGCCGCTCTGTTTGATTTCGTCCGTGATTTTCCACACAATCGGTAGTCAACTTGAAAATACAATTATTTGAACTTTTTACACACTACTAAAACACCAGTAATCAAATATATAAGTACCATCTAATTCAGTTGAATCCCGATTATATGATTTAATATAGGTCAAGCTCACTTTAGAGAAGCAGATTACTGGGATAAACCAGATTTGCAATAATCTTCATTAAATAAAGAAATATAAATTTACACACTTATTAATTATTATGGTACTACATGTGCTTGATTTTATGATGTACATTTCTAAATTATAATGTGCTTTCATAAAAATGGAAATAAAACCTTTCATTTGAAGAAGTCATTGTTATTTTTATTTATTTATTTTTTTGTGAGATAACCATTCTCTTGCTGCAATATTACACCATTGTATAGGTGCCATCAGAATTATAGGTTACTGTTTTCTTACTGCTCAATATATTCAATGGTATCTTCAATCGAACTTTGAAATTCATCAATTTCTTCTGATTCTTTCCCATTTTCATTATTACTGCACTGCTGTTTAAGGTTTTAAACTGTTTGCAATCACATTATATGAAATTTCTAGCTGTTTATTGTACAGAAAAATGAATGAAAATAGAATGAGAATGACCAATTTGCCAATGCTACAGGTATCGTCCTGTGATGTCTGGAATGAGCTCTTACATTTCAGAATGGCGCCTATCATTAGAATACAGTACAGCCCGATGTCTTTGTTACTTAGGACATCTTCCGTCCAGCAAGTCTGTAAATAGTATAGACCTTGCCAATCACTCCGATTCAGCATAAGCCTTTCAACTGTTTGTTTACATTTTCAATAGTTTTGTGGCATCGACAACTGGCTCCTAATTGTGCCGAATTTAAACACTTTTATTTTTTAATTTTTAATTTTTGTATTTTACTTTTATTTATTTTTCAGTATTTCTTAAAAATTTTTTTGAGTATACCATTTATTTAATTTTTTTGAAAATTGTATCTTGATATTTTCATTACTAACATTAAGCAGCCTATTAGAAGTGTGAATTATATTATCTATGAATTAAGACGAGGAGGTTAAAAGGTCTATCCCAATTGGTACTCCGTAATCGGTAAGCCAGTTGCCAATGGTATTGGCCGAAAACGCCCGATGGTCCCGAAGATACTCGAATATAGTATATTGGTACTGGTATTACAGGAAACTCTAGTTCCTTAAATTCCCGAATTGGCGTAGAGGTAAAGTGACAGACTCCTGACCGAAGGTTGAGGGTTCGAATCTGACACTCGGCTCATTTCACTATTTTTATATATGTTATGTTGTGCACCTCAATCCTATCTTAACGACTAGTAAATAGTTAGGTTTTTATTGTACGCTTTTTTACCCCCCTTTTTTTTTTTTTTTGTTAGGAAAATAAAAGGATGGAATAAAACCAATAAAATAAAAATAAAAATTATAAAATCAAAAATTTATAAAATACGGTCCTGATTATGGCCCTTTTTTTTTTATGTGGATAATTCCTTTTTACTTTGCAACATCAATCTTCATACGGCTCTCACCGTTCAGCATAATCCCTGTTGTACTTAGTTATTTCAATGAGTTCATACTCTGTTTACTTTTTCAATATTTCGGCATCGACAACTGGTCCCTAATTGTACTGAATTTTTAAGTTTAACTTTAATTTCTTTTTATTTTTGTATTTTACTTTTATTATTAGTATTTTTATCTTTTTTTTTTTTTGGAGTACCATTTAACTTGAATTTTTAGAAACTTTATCTTGTATTTCTACTAACATTAATTAAGCAGCCAATTAAAATTTAAAGCATATTTATGAATTAAGATGAGGTTTAACCCCTTACCTGCCGAGGAAAACTTACGAGATGCGCTCCCCAGTGCCACCGTTTTCATACAGGCGCGCTTAGTTATGATATGTATTGGAGGAAAAAAGAGGTGCGTTTTTGCAACATGAAACCTTTTTACTTTCAAAAAAAAAAAAAAAAAAAAAAATAAAATGTAAAAAAAAAACAAAAATTCTAAATTTAAAGTATAGAATAACAGCATAATAAAACAGATGTTAGAACTTATCTGCTGTGTGATATTTCCTAAAACAAGAATTCTTTATTGTTTCATATGCAAAATATGATAGGAGAAATAACTATTTATTTAAAATGTCTAAACTTGTTTTTATAAACCAAATCACATAAACCAAAAATCACATTCATTGCATTGATAGCTGGTTTCACGACGAAACGGAAGCAAAAGAAGAATAAAAAAGCACGACCTACTCAAACGGAAACAGAAGCTAAAACTGCACAGCTATGACTCGCCGTTTCAGGAACGTCCTTTTACCAATACCCTATCCCTTTTCTCCGAAATAATAAAATCCTTTTCAAACATTGTCAAGGTCATTTTGTGGCATTCCAAGACCGTGGGAGCAGTTTTCTTCATATCAGCGCAGTACAAAAGGATCGTACTTCGGAAGGCGTATATATACGCCGGCGGCAGTGAACGCATCGGTTGAGTGAGGCGTATATATACGTCGGCGGCAGTTAGGGGTATTTCCCCGTGTTGGTACTCCGTAACCGGCACGCCAGTTGCCAGTCTAGTTCAGGACGTAGCAGGAAATGACCCCTGACCTTAGTTGACAGGGATCATGCTTTCAAATGACCTTTTCCTTTCATTTCGAGGGGTCAATTGTTAGTTCGTTTCGTTCCCCCCCCTTCCCCCAGTTCACATACCATTCGTTATCAGTATATGGTATTGGGAAAAGGTGGATATCTGCAGGGGTGTGAGGTCACCTGTGAGGAGGTTGTTTATCAGGGAAAGGGCTCAGTAGGTCACCAGTGGTTAAACCCCTCTCTTTTCTTGACCTACATTTCAAATTCCCCCTGCAAATATATTATATTTTGCACCGCACTGCATGAATGAATAGTGACACGCTCTCTCTATACAGTGGATGAATTCCAGCCACTATTCAAAGATTCAAAATGCTGGCGCCAAAAACTTTTTATCGTTTTCGTATTAGATTTGGCGTTCTATCGCCATTTGGATTCCTAGGATTACGCAGCATTCTTCTTCAATTTGTGCATTCTTTCTAAACAAAGAGCGTTGTCATAATTGCTCCAATATTTTTTAACAAAATAACATGAATCGACTATAGAATCCTGGCAAATCATATTGTAAGAAATAATCTTAATATTATTTACAGTACTTTCGAATATGGTAAAAAAAATTCTATTAATAAAAGAATTTTATAGGTCATTGTCAGAATTGCCTGTCGGCTTCCTATGCGTCATTGTCAAAAAACTACCATCACATATATTAAACAACAAAAATCTAAATTACAATCATAAAATTAACTCTAAAATTGCCAATTATTTCTGATCTGAGTATTATAGCTGCTTCAGCCATCAAAATGATAATAGAAAAAAAACATTTAACTTAAATATTTACTCAACAGATTATGATAGGCTTGGATACCTACATGCTAGTTAACTGTAAAATTGATTTCAAAACAGGGTGGCCAACCCACGGCTCGCCTTTGATATTTTCGGCCCGTGAGATTTATTACGCTTTTACGAAATATATTTATTTTATAAGGGCCAAAGTAGTGAAAACCAATGTATTAAAAACATACATTATGTGTGCATCCATATATCAAAAATTAATTGTCGAAATTATGAGAAAAATTAATCTTGATTTTAAAATAATATTCTTGCGCAAACAAATATCGCACTACTAAAATAAATATTTTTTAATGATTTAAATTTTTTTTATTTCATTTATAGTTATATATTTTTATATTTCATATTTCTTTACAATGGGCGTTTAGCATCCTTATTATTATATTATCTATGTTTACATGTAAGAATAATAGTAAAAACACAATTATAATAACTCATTTTGTTTCAATTTTCACTCCAAAAAATGTCTCTAGAGGTGGTCAAACCGCGGCCCGGGCCCCGCATACTGCCCGCCTTGAACATTTTTGCGGCCAGTTAGATTTATCACACTATTACAAAATATATTTATTTTATAATGGCCAAAGTTGTAGAAACCAATGTATTAAAAATACATTATATGGACATCCATATATTTTTAAAAAATAAACTGCCGAAATTATAAGAAAAAAAAAATTATTTTTGATTTTAAAATAATATTCTTGCGAATATATGACAGATATTACCTGTTTTATGTAAGAGTTTACAGTTATGAGTTCGCAGAATAATTAAAAAAATTATATTCTGCAAACTCATGATGCGCGTCTTGGAACATCTAATACATATAACAAGTTCTGTTTCACTTTAAGTGACGCAGTGATCCTCCCTAGATACGCACAGTTGATTGTTGACAGCAGAACAAATCAGACTCTTAGTCGAAGTCGTTAGCGCTTTTGGTTTAAGTTACACCTGCGAATCATTTTTTCGAAAATGAAATTGATCAAACACAAAACAAGCTTAAACATAACGGACGCAACACCCATTACGATGTGCAATACCAAGTTGAGATCGAATTGCAAAAGCTAAGTGAAAGATTGGAGAAACAAATATGGCACTAGTAAAATAAATATTTTTTAATGATTTCATTTATATTTATATATTTTTTATATTTGATTTTTAATGTTATATATTTCCTTACAATGTGCGTTTAGTATCATTATTATTACATATCTATGTTCACAAGTAAGAATAATAGTAAACACAAAAATAATAACTCATTATGTTTCAATTTTACACTCTAAAAATGTCTATAGTGGGTTTAAATCTAATATGTGGTTATACAATTTAATATGTGGCCCGCGGAGTTGGGATACGTTTCCAAAGTGGTCCCCAAGATCATTTGAGTTTTCCATCCCTGTTTTGAAACATTCCGCCATTCGTTAAATATAAATATAAATAAATTTTTACATACCCATAAAAATAATTCGTTTATAATGGAACAAAAAATTTTCTTAATATATGTATCTTAAATTATACATTTTAATCATGTATAGTTTAAGATAAATAAAGAACAATATTGTATACATTATAATTATGCATAATTTAAGATATATAAAGAAAAATGTTGTATCACTATAAACAACGTATTTTTTTTATATGTATGTAAAAATTTATTTATATTTATATTTAACGAATGTTGAATCCCAATCTGACCACCACCGATACGCACATGCCGTAAATGATCAATACTTTTACATTTACGTAATTATTAATATTTCATTTAGTGGACTATTTTTAAGTTAATACAAAAGCACAACATATTTCCCACACATTTACGATTTTCTTATTCCACGCACATGCCCTCTAGTTCCAAAAATTAAAATTTTGTTCTTTCATGAGAAATGGTTCTACATTTACATTATTCAATTGATGCTCCTAGTTGAATTCAAGGTCGAATGGAAATACCCTTCGAATAGAACATTAACCTTATCCCGGCAAACCCACATCCCTTCGTGGAAAAGCAAGGGTGAAAGAAAATCGATTGCATTTGCATTCGGAAGAATGGTAACTATTACAAATGGCGGCACTTAGACTAAAAATGTTCGGAACTATACGGTTTGCCAGATATAAAATCATTTTTTTGTTACAAAACATTATCGATTAAATAAGTGAACATTTACATGACAAAAGAAATATATAAACTTTTAGATTTCAGAGACATGACAATAATATTTTTAGGCAAAAAAATATATTCTGAAACTTGAATAATATAAAATATTATATTCAATACCTTCTAATTCATAACAAATTGAGAGATGTAGCCCGGCAATTGAAAATTTAAATAAATAACAAAGCATTTTACTTTAACAAAGTTATAAAAAAATTTTATTGAAACTCATGAAAAGGAATTAAAAATAACACAGCAGAAAAGCATTTAAAGAGTACAGTATCCCTATATTGACAATTGGAATATTTAGATTTCAAAAACTTCATTGAAATATACACTTATAACACATATGGCCTTCAACTTCATTTGAACCTAACGACTTCGGAAGTCGACTCTAATATAACCATTTCAACCAAATTACTCGGATTCAAGGGATCACTTGTAGTTTCAACAGTATGTATATATATATGTTGCCACTCTAATAAGTTTTTTTATTTCCTGTATCACTTTATTTCTTCTAGTATTGCTTTTCACTTTGGAAGCTGACAACTAAAAAGAAAAAAGTAAAGGGTGTGGTTCGTACTACCACTAAACGGTAAAAACAAAGAATGTAGAATCTGTTAAGAAATTGTTTATCATCAATAAGATGTACGTATTACATAAGCAAATATGTGTCATCATCTCTTTCTTGTGTTGTGCAAATAAACATGTTTTATAATCTAAAAGAAGTTCCGTTTCAGTTCACAACAATATATATATATATGTATGTATAGTTACGTTTTCCTTCGAAAATGAAACCCATTAAATCAAAAATTCAGACCAGGATAACAGATGAAACCTCGAAAATTCTATGCAATTATCTGTAATACAAATATTTACAATATTTCAATCAATTTACAATATTATATGTATTTATTACATGTACTTTAGTACATGCACTCATTTAGATATGATCTGATTTATATATGATCTGATTTAGATATCGATCTTTAGATATGATCTGATACAATAAAACACATAAGACCTTTTATTTGTTAAATTGTGCTGAAAAAGAAACAAAGAATTATTTCAGGTTATAAATTCGAAAAGTTAAAAAGAAAAAAATAATAATAATAATGTCAACATATAATATGTAAATTTTACCCTGTGGCATCTACATATTTTTCGCTGCATATCTGAGACCATTTTATTTCACTTACGCATACACAAACAATCCATCTATGGCTGATATGGTAATCCTGATTATCAGTCTCCGATTTAGATTTTAGAGGAAATCTCGATTTCTAGAATATCATAGAAATATATTTCTAGAATTTTGAATATATATTCTTAATATTCATAGAATTCTGAGTTGCTCATTTTTTTAATCCTGTATGAGTATGTTTGGTTTTTTATCATTAGATTGTAGTTTACTTATTGTGTTTACTTGTAAACATTTAATTCTGTATCGTGTTATTTTAATTTGCTTTGATGCTTAATGTGGAATTTTGTGTTGCATTTTTATACTGGAAGATTTTAGAGGATTTAGATTTTTTTTGCATTACTGGAAGATTTTTAGAGGAAACTGATTCTCATTTGCATGTCGAATGAGAGAAAATTTATAAAGCTACCATCAAGTAACCATGCATACGTGTTCGTTGCCACAATCGTCATCGAATCTCTGAAAAGCAATTATTACATAAGGATGTTTGCAATCACTTACATGGATTGATTATTCTTCTAAAAAGTTCCGTGTCTGTCATCTTTTAGATTATTTTGCGTGTGTTATTTAGTTTTTGTTCGACATATGTGTGTGTACGCTTAATTTTTATACTTAAATGCTATGTTTTAAGATGCTATTGCTATTCTAAAATGCTGTTTAATGCTATAGTGTTATTGTTATGCTAAAATGCTATTTAATTCTATGCTTAAATGCTATGCATATGCTTAAATTTTACATGGCAATTTATAAATTCTTTGAAGTATGTGATAGAGCGCACAGACTTCAATAAATGTCGATGAGGAATATCCATTGCAGCTTTTAATGTTGTTCTTTAGCAATGATCAGTTTAAAATTAAGAACTTATTACTATTATATTTATACTTACTGGTATTTAGTTAAATTAAGAACTTATTAATTTAAATTAGAACTTATTGATCAGTTTAAAAAGTAAAATAACAATTTAGTGAATCAATTTTGATCTTTGATGCCATCACAATTTACAAATAATATTCTTAGAGTTCTGAGTTGCTGATTTCTTAATTCTATATCAGTATGTTTGGCTTTTTTATCATTAGATTGTAGTTTACTTATTGTGTTTATTTGTGTTAATTTCAATTGTATATTGTGTTACTTTAATTTGTTTTGAGGCTTAATGTGGAATTTTGAGCTGCATTTTTATGTAAGTGCTGTAATGTTTAATATTTGAATGTTTGTAAACATTACAAGGTCCTGTGGTATATGTTTGTGTAAACAGGTGCCATCTATAAAGGCGCTAGTCAGTCAGTCAGTCTTTACAGAATAGCGGAGTACCTTGGCCTTAAACTCCTGTCTGATCTATTGGGATACACGTAAGAAAAAACATGGTTAAAAAAATAAAATAAATAAAATAAAAAAAAAGGAAATGAGTTGATACAGGAATAATGTCCCCAAGAGTATAAATTGTCATTAAAATTTAAGAAAGATTTAAGAAGGCTAAGAAAATTAAAATTTAAATAAAAAGCAAAAAAATTAATAAAAATACAAAATATAATAAAAAAAAGGAAAAATTAATTTAAACAAGGAAAAGGAAAAAAAGCAAAATAAAATGAGATTCCACACGAGAATGGGGGTAAACGCTGCCATAAATGATGACTCTAGGACCAAGGTCAGGGTCGAACCAACAACCTCTTGGCTGCAGAGAACGACGCACATAACAACTGGGCCAGTTCGTCTGTTGGAACCACTCTAGACATTTTTTTTAGTGAAAAAATTGAAACATAATGATTTTTTTTTTTTTTTACTATTATTCTTACATGTAAGCATAGCCAATATAATAATAAGGATACTAAAACGCGCATTGTAAAGAAATATATAACACTCAAAAATTAAACTATATAAATAGAAACGGGGAAAAAAATGAAATCATTAAAAAAAAATATTTATTTTACTGGACCGATATTTGTTTCTCCACCCTTTCACTTAGCTTTTTGCAAATCGATCTCAATTTGGGTATCTGCACATCGTACGGGGTGTTGCGTCTGTTATGCTTAAGATTGTTTTGTGTTGGGCCCATTTCATTTTAGGAAAAAAAGCTATTCGTAGATGTAAGTTGAACCAAAAGCGCTGACAACTTCAACTCGGAGTCTGATTTTCTCCGCTGTCAACAAGCACAATCAACTGTGCGCATCTAGGCATGGTCACTGCATCACTGAGATCACTTAAAGTGAAACATACAACCTGTTATACGTATTACATGTACAGAGATGAGCGCTTCATGAGATCACAGAATGTAATTTAATTATTCTGCGAACTCATAGTTGTAAACTCAAAGTTGTAACTAAAGCAGGCAATGTCTGCAATATATTAGCAAGAGTATTATTTTAAAATCAAAGTTGATATTTCTAATAATATCGACAATTAATTTTTGAATATATCGATGCACACATGATGTATTTAATTAATTTATTTTTTAATACATTGTTTTTCACTACTTTGGCCATTATAAAATAATTATTGTAGTATAATATATTTTATAAAATTGTGAAAAAAATTTCTCAGCCCGGAAAAAATTCAAAGCGGGCAGCGTGTTGGCACCCTACTTTAGAATGCTGAAGAGGAAAAAAAAAAAAAATTTTTTTTTTTTTTTTTTTTTTTAATGCAGTTGGCAATTAGACCGAGATCTTTTATGCCAAAGGGCTGCACCGCACTTAGCACTACCCAGCGGGCGCGTGTAACTTGAAGAAAAGCCACGGACGCGGAGTAACAATGGCCCCGCAACGCTCTACTCAACTCAAAATTATTTCATGTATTTATTAAAGTTAAATATTTATTTAAACTATTATTTTTGCATTTTTAAATTCTTAAAAATTTTGAAATACTAAGAGTAATTTTTCTCCTTTTATTTTTACAGAGCATGTGCTATTTTACATGTAATTCTTTTCTATAAACTTTAAATGGTAAAATTATTAATTATGATTCTTAAATTCTTCGGCCCCCTAAGTACTCCAATCAAACACTAGTCTGCTCTGCTCTGCAACGCTCTACGACAGGGGTCTCTAAACTACGGCCCGCGGACCAAATCCGGCCCTCTAGTGTCATCCATCCGGCCCGCGACAGTGAATAGCTTATTGTTGCTGTAATAAGTTGGATAAAAAAAACACAGAATGATAATTACTCGGTTTTAATGACTTGCTAGGTAAAGCTTAATGACAAGCATAAAACACAGAAAATTTAACTTAAGCATAACAACTAGCAAATAATTGAAATGAATCCCACTAACATTATAAACTAGTGAACATCCCGCGGTTACCCTCGGAAGTTATGTTGGAGTAAAGAGTATGGCATATGAATGTATATCGATGTTTGGAATACATATATCCTGAATCAAACATATGATTTTTGTCCTGAAAATCCTTCATGTACGGAAAAGCTAAATTAAATAGTCTAGAAATTATAAATAATGGTAAAAAAATTAAAACCGTTTTGACCCTTAGTACTTACTGGAGTAAATAGTACGGCTCTAAGGCTGGAAAGTTTGGAGACCCCTGCTCTACGATATTGTTAGACCGGGACCTACGGTTTAAAGTGGATTCCGAACCACTACAAGCATCCATGGCACCACCGGGATTCGAACCGATACCTATGGTATCGAGAGTCAAAGAGCTAGCCACTCGGCCATCAGGCCCAAAAGAAACAAAATAGATATAAATGTTTTAATATCTGCTTTATATATTTTTTTTGCGTTTTAATATTTGCTTAAAATTTAAATAAGTAGATGACGTTTCTCAGGTTGTGACTGTTTCATTTTGAGATGAGATACTTTCTGACAACTCTTCTTGAACAGAAGCTGGATCTGTCCCGGGTTGAGATTCACATCTTCTCTTTTAGAAGAAGATGAAATTATTAATTTTGATAACCCTGACTACTGTATTGTAGTTAGAAAGCATTAATGAATCAGAGTAGTACTTTAATTTGTCATCGTAAACAAAAAATAGTAAATGGATTAAACAGTCTATTAATTAAGCCTAATTGCCGATGCAAAACGCATAAGCATGCTATTTTCTAGTCTGTGATTTTCAGTGGGTTGTCAGGGATTCGAACTACTGCACTCCTAAATGTTAGACACTCGCTTTATCATTGGACTACGAGTTGGATCAATTTGATTATCAAACCACACATGTTTCATCAGTATTAATGTGCACAAATTTTGAATACAAAGTAATTAATCAATGTTATTATGGAGCTTAAGCAATGTGTTAACAAAATAATTATACGTAAAAAACAATATAACAATTTATAAAAAGTTTTAACTTAAAATGAGGAAAAATTACCTTAAATGGTCACTTATTCATTTAAGAAAACTATTCGCAGGTGTAAGTTGAACCAAAAGCACTAACAACTTCGACTAAGAGTCTGGTTTGCTCTGCTGTCAACAATCCACTGTGCGTATCTACGACGACGACAACGATTTGTAGGTTGACGGAGCTTAGCTCCTTCTTTGCACATCAAAGAGAAGTTACTTTAGCTTTAAGCCCATTGCATTAGAAATAAACAATTAAAATAGAGATAATAATAAATGTAGAAGAGAAGTTTTTTTTTTTTTCAATTAAGTATTAAAAAAAATTAATTATAATTTAATAATTAAAAATAAAAAAGGTAAAAAGAGGAATTTGAAGAATTACAAACTGAACGTAGTTTGAAAGAGAACTTAAATAATAAAAATAAAAATACTTTCAAAAAGATTAATCAACTCAAAAGGAGTACAAGTTAAAAATTACAAAAACGTTCCAGAGCAGTTTGTTAAGAGAGAATGAAATGGTAATGACGGAAAAAATCTGTGAATCGTACAAGGTCAGTTGCAGGAGAGTGATGGAAGAGCAGAGCCTGGTGGGGAAACGAAATCGTTTCGAATATTCCAGCAGCAACAGGGAGACTGTGAGCATGTAGGGAGTGGTCAGAGTGGTTACTCAAAGTGAAACATAGAACCTGCTATGTTAGACGCTCCAAGATGCGCGCGCATCATATTAGAAGTTCGCAGATTATAATTTAACTATTCTGCGAAGTCATAACTGTAAACTCATAAATAAAACAGGCAATATCTGTCACATATTCGCAAGAATATTATTTTAAAATCAAAGTTAACTTTTTCTCATAATTTCTAAAGTTCATTTTTTAATGTATGGATGCACACATAACGTATTTTTTTTTTTAAAACATTGGTTTCCACTACTTTGACCATTATAAAATAAATATATTTTGTAAAAGTGTGATACCTGGCCTGTTTGGCCACCCCTGTACTAGTTATTAGTTTTTATCGAGAAACCAAAGGGATTTCGGGTATCATTATCCACTATCAATGAAGAAAAGAGATTGTTTTTATAGTTCATTAAAGCATTGAAAGACTGATTCAATTTATATAAGAATTTGAAGCTGCATACAATATTTAATACATCGTTCACTATTTAATTACATTCAAAATGAGTAGGGCACAGTTATTATGCCTTTAGGATAGAATTATGGGTGAATCAAAATTATGTTCTTTTTCTTTATTGTATAATTTTGTTTTCTATAATGTAGTTTAATATCTTAACATTATAGTAACAGGTGGACTGAAAGTTCGTAGGCTGACACATAGAGGGCCTACTAGTATTAAATCCATATGATTTTTAGTTAGCCCTAATCTTCAAAAGACACGTGTATAAATTTGACAGCTATTGCATTATTAGTGTGTGAGTTATAGCATTTTTGGTGTTCATCACGTGCAGTCCACTCGGCTGACTGTCGATTGGACTCCGGTGTGAAATGATGGAGCCATGTTTCATCCATTGTCACATATCGACTTAAAAATTCGGGTTTATTACGATTGAACAGCTCCAAACACTGCTTAGAATAATCAATTCGTTGTTGTTTTGGGTCGATTGTGAGCTCAGCGCGGCACCCACTTTGAACAGAGCTTTCGCATATCCAAATATTCCTTCACGATATGTCCAACACGTTCCTTTGATATCTGTAGGGTCTCAGCTATCTCAACAACTTCACTTTACGGTTATCAGAAATTATTTTGTGGACTTTTTTGATGTTTTCGTCGGTAACAGCCTCTTTGGGGCGTCCACTGCGTGCATCGTCCTCGGTGCTCATTTCGCCTCATTTAAATTTAGCAAATCACTTCCTTACGATTGATTTTCCTAGTGCAAAGTCCGAATAATGTTTATCAAGCCAAGCCTTGGCTTCAATAGTATTTTTCGCCAAAAAGCAATGCTTTAATTAACACAAGAAATTCCTTTTATCCATTTTTTCAAACTGGCAAAAGTTGCTTCACTAAAAATGCTATAACTCATATACTAATAGTGCAACCGCTGTCAAATTTATACACGTGTCTTTTGAAGGTTAGGGCTAACTAAAAATCATATGGATTTAATACTAGTAGCACCATCTATGTGTCAGCCTACGACCATGCCAGCCCAACTGTTATATTTTATTATATCTAATAATAATTAATTCTAAAATTCCCATGATAATCTGTTAAAACTTAATCGATTTTCATTCATATAACATAATAAGTTTTGCCTATAATGATATTTGTTTATCTATCTAATTACAAAATATATTTATACATATGAATGAAAATTGATTAAGTTTAAACAGATTATCATGAGAATTTTAGAATTAATTAGCATTAAATATAGCTATGTTAAGAAATTAAACTACATTATAGAATATTTTTAATATAAAAATTAAACTGGGAAACATACTTTCGTGATTCGTAGAATATCGTATATGTGTCTTCGTTGCATCGTCAGCTGATTAGTAAAAAAAAATATATTTTTATTTAAGATTAATTGTTCGCAAATGTCACATTTTTCTTTTTGTACAAGATCTAGACTAATCTAAAAAAATATTTCAATTTATTTAAATGATGTCTATAGCGTTTAATTTCTGCTTCCAGTGTTTCATAGTTAGTCAACTCCTCATCCATTCATCAGTTGGCGGCCATTTTTTTTATTAGAAATGCTTTCATATCGCATGCGTAGTAGTGCAATATTACAAATATGCATACGCAATAGTACAATGTTTCCTATGAGCATGCGCGCTAGGGAGAAAAAAAAGGACAATATAAAAACGTTATGCGTAAATTGTGAAGCAGTGAGGTCAGATTTGCAGGTTGAATTAAGTGAGTTTGCAATCTAACAATCATCTCAAGCAGTTTGTTTCTAAATATACCAAAGTTAGAGTTTTACAAATCATTATCGAAAGTAACTTTTTCCCAAATTTAATATCTCACGCCCAGAAAATCAGAGCTATGTTTGCTTTATCTTATATATGTGAACAAGTGTTTGCAACTATGAACCTTAGGAAGAATTATTTCAGAAGTAGACTGACAGATGAGTATTTAGCCTCGTTCCTTGGAATCAGTACATCTCAATTGGTACCTCAATATAAAGAACTTTTAAATGAAATCGCAATTTCATTCATCTCATTAACATATTTAAATTATAATACTTGTATATTGTGTTAAAAATTTTCTCATAAATAAAGAGGCAATATCTGTCCTATATTCGCAAAGAATATTATTTTAAAAAGTTAATTTCTTCTCCTAATTTCGACAGTTAATTTTTGAATATATGAATGAACACATAATGTATTTTTTTAGACATTGTTTCACTACTTTTTTACCATTACAAAATAAATATATTTTTGGAAAAATGTGATAAATCTCACGGGCAGGAAAAATATTCACGGAAGGCCGCATGTGGCCCCGCGGGCGCGGGCCGGCCACCTCTGCTCTAGTGTGATGGCGGCCAAAATAAATAAGAAAATTTTAGTCCACATCATGTAATTTTTGTGTTAAATTCGTGGGAAAGAGCTATCGAATAAACTCTTTTTCTAAATTTTAATATAGGAACTTTCCCACTCACGGATTTATCATATGTATCACTATCAGGAATATTCTGTACTTTTCTGCGATTCTGTACCTTGACTCTTTCTGCGATAGCATTCAAGGGTTTGTTTTTGTCCTAAAGTAAAAATTTTAACTTTTTGCAATAGAATAAATATTTCATGAATTTTTTTATCTTATATATATTGAATTGGTTACTTCATATTAATAGAAATTCTTCCCTGGTATATTTCAAATATATTTAATGAGCAATGCAATGT